>MU855531.1:25289-47719 GCA_033296695.1 Staphylotrichum tortipilum | reverse complement strand
CCACGAGAGATCAACATGGGCCAGCAAGCGCTAACACTGTGTGCAGTTCGATTGTTGGACCCATGATCGGAGGCGCGCTCGCGAAACCGGTGGACAATCTCCCCTGGCTCTTTGCGCCAGGCAGCCTGTGGGACCGGTTTCCTTACCTCCTGCCCAACCTCTTTAGCGCCATCTGCGTCTCTCTCGGAGTTGTCATTGGCCTCCTGTTCCTCGAAGAGACGCACGTGGAGAAGAAGAAGCAGCGCGATCGCGGCGTGGAACTCGGCAACTACCTCCTCTCGCGCCTCCCGGGAAGACACAGCAAGGCGGTGGCGGCAGCCAAGGACAACGATGAGGAGCAGCCCCTCCTCTCCGACTCGGAGGACCCGTTGCCCAGCTATCTCACAAACGGGGCCCCGGCCGGGCTGCCGTCGGCGTCGTCGAGTTCCGAACGCGGGCCGATCGGCGTCAACGTGGCGGGCAGCGCGCAGGGGTTGAGATTGGAAGCGAAGCCGGCGGCGGCAAGGATCTTCACCAAGCCCGTGGTCACCATCATTGCCTCATACGGCCTCCTAGCATTGTAAGTCAACTGCACATGGATTTCATGATTTTTGCTCCCCCAAGCAAGGGGGAGAGGGAGGTGGTGCAGAAACTAACATGTCTTACAGCCACACCATGGTCTTCGACTCGCTGCTCCCGGTCTTCCTCAGCACCAACCCGCCCGAGCACCCGATGCCCATCTCGCTCCCCTTCAAGTTCGCCGACGGCTTCGGCCTCGACACGCGCACGATCGGCGTCATCCTGTCGGTACAGGGGCTGTACTCGATGGTGTCGACGCACTTCCTGTTCCCGATGATCACGGGCCGGCTGGGCCCGCTCCGGCTCTTCAAGATCATGTCGATGCTGTACCCGCTGCTCTACTTTGTCACGCCATACATCGTCCTCCTCCCCGAGAGCCTCCGCATGGCCAGCGTGTACCTGATCGTGGTGTGGAAGTGCACCTTCTCGACGCTGGCGTACCCGAGCAACGCGATCCTCATCACCAACTCGGCGCCGACGACGCTTACCCTGGGAACGATCAACGGGGCGGCGGCCTCGACGGCCAGCCTGTGCCGGGCGCTGGGGCCCATCATCTCGGGGCTGCTGTACGCGATGGGGCTCGAGACGGGGTACTCGGGCCTGTCGTGGTGGGTTACCGGGCTGGTGACCATCGGCGGCGCGTGGGTCGGGCTGAGGATCACGGAGCCGCGGGGGAGGATGGACGAGAAGGACGATATCGAGGCGTCGCCCGAGTCGCAGGCCATCTGGGACGCGGCGGGGGCGGACGAGAGGCGCACGGAGCAGGACTAAGCACCCCTTTCTTTCCCTCTCTCTCTTGTTCCCGGTTCACGAATCGACATGGCCAGAATTCCCTCAACGGTTTTTGTTGTTTGGCGCCCAAGCTTAGATGGGCGGCGGGTTTTGCGTACCATGTTGCGGATGGCGTTTGGGCGGGTTTTCGGGCAGCCTTTTGCATTTAACGGATCATTTGCTAGGATAGACGGACGGCGCGTGGTTTTCGGTGGCGAGCACGGTTTTGTCGGGAGGTACAGCGAGCGGGGAGCATACATGTTTTCCTTGGACGGTGGTTTCACGGGGCCGCGGCGGTTGTCTTTGGGAGGACGTGGCGGAGGGGAGGAAAAGGTTCGCTCTGGGGCTGCCTTAGATCCTCTCCCTCCGGTACTCTCTCTCCGTCTCTCCATCTCATCGGTGTCTTCCTCTCTCTCCTCCTCTCGCGCGGTTTGCAATATACCCCTTCCCCTATCGCCTTCCCAGATCTCAGTCTTGTACTTTTTTCTCTCTTTTGCTCTGCCTTCTTTTCTCTTTTGAGGGCGGCGAGGAGATGCCCATCGGATACAGTGGTTTGTAATGAACGAATATCAAGAGAATTCTGCTTTTTTGACTAGCATCCGAGTCCCCTCCCTGGCTCCCAACATACTGGTGCGTAATTCCTGCGTGCTGCGATGGCTGCACAGCAATGACACAACCTTTTGCTTTATGCGAATGATATTCCGAGGGTACCTGGTGGTCAAGTAGCAACGAAACCCACAACCGAATATTCCATACGTTGTTCGAGAGATCTCATCTCCCGTGGTCCACAACTCCACAACAGCACGGCGCTGTGGATTTTGCGCTATCTTGGCCCGCCAACTTGCTTATCAAGGGACGGCGCCGCATCCCGGCTGGGCGCTGCCGTTACACAGCAAGGAATGGGGGGCAGGATAGGGGCAAAACGGGGGGTCGCTGTGTGATTGAAGGATTCATGAGTGACTTTGTTTTGATCGATTGATTGCCTGCCTTCCGTTCTGCACAAGAGCTCCGCAGTTGCAAGTCTTGGCGGGCCTTTTCCCATCCATGCCCGCGCGCTCCATTTGCGAAAAGCGAGTTTGTTGGACTCACAACGACTGCCCTGGGGCATCATTCATCCCTCTCTGTCGCCATCCGCCGCGGGTCCCTGCTTGCGAGTAGTTAGTTACATAGGGGACTCGATACCAGATTATTGTTATTATTACGGAATACTTGGATCCAACGACCCACCTAACCGCCGTCCCATGCGAGCTCCCGCCGTGTCTCGGTTGCCAGACCACGACGTGCACCCGCTCCCGCCGCGCGACTCGATACGACTGGATCGCGGGCCCCAGCGACGAGACAGACCGACACGCCGGCACCCAGGCGGCCGCGATCCGATTTCCCCGAGGACCCCGACTCCGAGCATGGGGCCGGCGCAGGGCACACGCACCCAGCCAGGCGATTGCGAACGCGAACACTGAGAGACCGAGCGAGCAGCCCTAGGATCCAGGTATCTGGCGTCCATCTCGAACGACGGCACCGACGCCAAGCACATACACACACAGAGAGAGGGAGAGAAGGACGGGCGGGCAGAACGGCAGACCGGCAGAGAGGCGGGCAGACAGACAGACGCCTCACGACACTCAGGCGCTGCTGCTTGGGGACGAGGCTCTTGCTCGACTCGCCCCGGCCCGTACCGCTGTGTCGCCGAATCACGGACCCGCACGTTGCGCGCCCCGGCCGCTGAGTGTCTCGGAACACCGCCCAGCGGCCCTGGCCCTGCTGCGAAACCATGCCGGCACCCGACCGCGATCCGCCGTCCCCGGACATCCACCCAAACAAGCGCCCCCGCCAATCATCCCCCGACAAGGACTCACCCGTGTCCCTACTGTCGGCCGGCCCAACCTCCCCGACGGGCGACCACACCCCCCACGACGCCCTGCTCGGCCATGGCAACTCCGCCTCAGCCGCCGCCGCCGCCGCCGCCGGCAAGATTGGCCAGAGCAGCAGCTTCCGCAATGTGAGCGCCTGCAACCGCTGCCGTCTCCGCAAGAACCGCTGCGACCAGAAGCTGCCGAGCTGCGCGAGCTGCGGCAAGGCTGGCGTCGCCTGCGTCGGATACGACCCCATCACCAAGAGGGAAATCCCCCGGAGCTACATCTTCTACCTCGAGAAGCGCGTCGAGCAGCTTGAGGCCCTCCTGGCCACCAACAGCATAGCCTTCCCCGCCGCCCAGAACCTCGACTACTGCTCTAAGTCGGGGACCGACCCCGGCAGTGCCAGGTCGCCGACCGAAGCCGCCCAGTCGGCCTATTCCGAGGGCACCGATGCCGCGAGCATCGGGAGGCCTGAGAGCAATGGCGACCCTGGGAGCCGCTTGCAGCGGGTACCCCCCAAGACTGCCCCGTCCGGCAGCTCTGCTGCCGCCGCAGCCGCCGCCGCCAATAACAACCGTTATCTCGGCTCGACCTCCGGCATCTCGTTTGCGCGCGTTGTCTTCGCCGCGGTGCAGTCGTCCGTCTCGGACCAAAAGTCAAACTCGGACAAGGGGGGTGTGCGACCATACCGGGTGGCACCAAGCGGCAACGGCAACGGCAACGGAGCCGGGCCCACGACTTCGATGCGCGACTCGTTTTTCGGCCTGCATACCAAGCCCACCATTCACCCGGCCACCTTCCCGGACCAGGAGCTCGGCTTGCGGCTGGTCACCCTGTACTTTGAACACGCCAACCCCCAGATCCCCGTCCTGCACAGGGGCGAGTTCATGTCCATGTTCGAGCGAGCCTACGCCGACGAGGTGCGCGGGCGCGGGCCGCGGGAGCTGTACGTGCTGAACATGGTGTTTGCCATTGGCGCCGGCATCATCGTCGGTGACTCCAAAGGTGACCCGCCGCTCAACGAGCTGGTCGGTGCCTCCTCCGGGTCGACACAGTGCCAGCCGGAAGAGTACCACGCCAGCGCCATTGTCCACCTCGAGGCGTGCCTGGGGAGCGGCGGCGGGCTGGAAGACCTCCAGGCCGTCCTACTGCTGGCCAATTTTGCCCTGCTGCGGCCCGTCCCTCCCGGGCTGTGGTACATCATTGGCGTGGCGGTCAGGCTAGCCGTTGACTTGGGGCTGCACTTCGAGGATGGCAAGGATCTCGAGACATCCCCGGCACCGCCGCAAGCGGAGATGGCGGCCAGGGAAAGGGGGAAACGAGAATACATCCGGGATATGAGGCGGCGCCTCTGGTGGTGCACCTACTCGTTCGATCGGCTTGTCAGCCTCTGCGTCGGTCGGCCATTTGGCATCTCGGACCAAGTCATCACCACCGAGTTCCCCTCCCTCTTGGAGGACCGGTACATCACGGTGACCGGAATCGTCCAGCCGCCCCACGACATGGTGCGGCCCACGTACAAGTTGGTGGCACACCACTACTTCCGTCTCCGGCTGCTGCAGTCGGAGATCCTGCAGGTGCTGCAGTTCCGGCAAGCACAGAGCGCCCGCGCCGCTGGGCAGAACCACCACAACCCCTACATGCATACCGAGCTCCCCTCGCCGTTTCTCCACAAATTCGACTCGTTCCGCTCCTGGCGGATCAATATCGACAGGAGACTGTGGGAGTGGAAGAACTCGGCGCCGTCCAAGGACGACACGGGCGTGGCCTTCTCGACCGACTTCCTCAACCTCAACTACTGGCAGGCCATCATCATGCTGTATAGGCAGAGCTTGAGCGTGCCGACGGTCTTTGAGGGCGAGTATGACACTACAAAGGAGGTGAACAGCCCTGCCGTTTACAACGCAGAGCTTCGCGAGGACGAGGACCGCGTCTACGTCAAGGTTGCCGAGGCCGGCCAGAAGATCCTGCGCCTGTACCGCCAGCTGCACCTGCTGGGCGTCGTCAACTATACTTATTTGACAACACACCACCTGTTTGTGGCGGGGATATCGTACCTCTACGCGATCTGGCACTCTCCCATTGTGAGGAGCCGACTGGTATGAGACAAAGCCTCTTTTTCCCTCGGGTTGCTGGCTTGTTACTGACCCATCTTTGCAGACCATGGACGAAGTGGATTTCACGATCCTCGCCGCCACCTCCGTCTTTACTGATTTTATGGACAAGTGTCCACCAGCCGAGGCGTGTCGGGATGCTTTCGACCGGACAGTCAAGGCCACACTTAAGATGGTCAACGCCTGCGGCGGCTTTGGTCAGCAGTACCAACCCTCGCATTCCCGCGGAGCCTCAAACTCAAGGAACAGTCTCGACCACAACCGGCTCGACTGGGGCGGCGGCAGGAGCGACACCACCTCCCTCTCCAGCAAGCCCCAACACAAACGGCACCACCCCGCTCCCCCATCCATCGACCAGGCCTCCGCCGTCACCTCCGAGGCCTACTCCACCAACTCCTCCCTTTTAACCCCCTTCCAGCGGGGCGCCCACTACCGCATGCCCGCCGCCGCCGGCGTCAAGACCGAACCCGACGGCTTCTCCCACATGCGCAACCTCCCCCTGCCGCCCCGCAGCAACGCCAGCTCCACCGACAACAACACCAACCCCGTCACCCCCGAGCCCGCTCCCCTCACCATCGACTCGCAGATGATGCCGTCCCCCTCAGCGCTGCAGATCAACTCCCCCATGGCCGAGATGGCCGGCCAGTCCCTCACGGCCATCGGCACCCCCACCGCCGCCGGGGGCTTCCTCTCACCCCGCCAGCAACAGCAACAACAACAGCGGGGAGGTGCCTTCAGCCCCGGAGCCATGTCATTTGGCGACCTGCAGGGCGGCATGGAGTTTCTGCAGACGCTGAACTCGTCGACGCCGGGCGGGGCGGGTAGCGCGGCGGGTGGGACTGGGTTGGATGGAATCGACTTTAGTGGGCTGGCGGACACGCAGATGGATTTGGGGTTTGGGCTGGGGTGGGAGGGCCTGCATCAGGACTTGAATGATGGCCAGCAGCTGGATTTGTTTGAGGGATTTTTCTTCGGGGCGGGTGCCGGCGGGGGAGGTGGTGGCGGGGGAGGGGTGCAGCAGCAGTAGCGACAGGGACGGGGGCTTTGATGACATTTGAATTGCTCTTCTTTTTCTTCTTTTTCTGGTTTGCTCTTGTTGGAGGGAGGATTTTGTTCGTATTTGGCTACGAGGGATATGATGATACCCACCTGCACCTGGGCAATGGGTGGAAGCTTTTTGTGATAGGCCGTTTTCTTGTTTCTAGATTGGATGGATGGCGCAAAACAGGCTCCCTGTTTGGGCGAGCAGGACACAAAACGAGTTCCCTGGGTTTGGATACCCTGCTGGCAGTTGTTTATGAAGACATGAAAGCAAGTCATTTTGGTCTGGGTACTTCTGGCTTGGATATACCATGGAGTGATAAGCATGTACAATGTTAGGATGAGTCAGTGAGCTACCTCTGCTGAACACTACCGAAGCTGGGTGGGCAATTCTAAGCTCCTTTTATCTTCAAGTCGCAAAGGGACCCGCATGCCTAACGGCACAGCGGTGTAGGATCAATAATAATATGATCATTTTCTTATCGTTCTCTCCTTTCCTCTCCTCTCCTCTAAAACACTAGATGCAAGAACGGCACAAGCATGACATGAATTTGACAAATTTTGTAGATTTTGGTTTTTATTTTGGTAGGTCGGTCGTCTCCTCGACTCGCACACAGGGTATATATATTTCAGCATCGCCAAGCAATCCGCGTGGCACCTCCAGTCTGGCCACACTCAAACACCAACTATCCCTCCTTTTTCAAAAAAGCAAAGAACAAAAGAATGAAAGCGGAACACCAAACCCAAAACTCCCGATCGAAGAGATGGCAGCTTAATTACAGCCTCTCAATGCTATCCCCGTTGGCATCCGGGCTCCGCCACTCGGTGGCCGGCAGCGCGGGGCTCTGCGTCTGCGCGGTCGTCGACTCCTCCTCCTCCTCGTCACCGGCCAGCTCCTCCAGCGTCTTGCGCTTAGTCTCCTTGATCAGGGTGGTCGAGCCAATGCCGAGGAGCATGAAGAGGGCGTAGATCTCCAGGACGTGGTCCATCCACGGGTTGGGGTTGGCGGGGGTGCCACCGCGGGTGCGCAGCGGGGCGATGGCGCCCTGGCCGATGATGGAGCCGATCTTACCCATGGCGGCGGAGATGCCGTGCGAGGTGGAGCGGTAGCGCGTGGGGAAGCACTCGCCGGGGACGATGAAGGTGGTGGCGTTGGGGCCGAAGTTGAAGAAGAACTGGGCCAGGACGAAGATGGCGAGCAGGCCGTTGGGGGGGATGTGGAAGTAGGCGAAGCCCATGACGACGAAGAGGACGGTCAGGATGGTGAAGCCCATGAACTGAATCGGCTTGCGGCCGATGATGTCGACGGTGAAGACAGTCACCCAGTAGCCCGGAACGGCGCCGGCCAGGACGATGATCATGTTGCCGACGGCCGTGTTGTAGAGGATCTCGTAGGTGTTATGGGCGCCCTTGGTCGAGTAGCCAATGACCTCGAGGATGACGGCGTTGTTGAGGGAGACACCGTAATAGGCAATGTCGAGGAAGCACCACGAGAGGGCAGTACTGTGATGTGTTAGTGGGGAGGACTACTGAAGAATTGATCTCACAGAGGGAGCTTACCCAGCCAGGAGCTTGGCATTCTTGAGCTTCGAGTAGTGGCGGAAGAAGTCGGACCAGCTAGCCTTCGGAACCTTCATGTTCTCGTTGGCTTTCTGTTGGGTGGCGGCCCGGGCGACAGCATCAGGCTCGGCGCCAGACTTCCCCTTGAGGTAAGCCTCAGCGTCACCCTCGGCCTGCTCCACATCAAGCTTGACGTCGAAGGTGTAGCGGGGAGTCTCGGGGATGGTCAGGCGGTAGTACAGGGCAATGCAGCCCGGCACGGCGCCGAAGCCGATCAGGGTGCGCCACATCTTGTCCACAGCCTCGGCGCAACCACCAGTGCAGGTGGAGAGCTTGGGCGAGGTCTCGAGGGACGACTTGAAGCCGAGTGTAAGGAACAGCATGACGAAGGCAGCGGCAAGCTGGCCGAGGCCCTGCATAGCGAACACGGCACCCATCATGGCGCCTCTCCATTTTGTCGTGGCGAACTCGGATGTGATGATGCTCGAGAGAGGGTAGTCACCGCCAATACCGATGCCCTGCGTGGTTGGTGCCCTGGTTAGCCTTGGGCTCATGCCAATTGATGTACTCTTGGGAATGGGAGAGGGGGCTGGCTTACCATGATGACACGCCAGAAGATGATGACGCCAATGATGTTCATCGATGGCGAGGACGAAGTCAAGGACTGTGCGAGGGTGGCGAAGATGATCATGATGAGCTCGAGACCGTACATACGCTTGCGACCGACAATATCGGCGAGGGCACCGAAGCCGAGCTGGCCGACAACAGTACCAGCCGAGGTCGCGAGCTTGATGGCCGTGTCAGAGGAGGTGGGCATCTGGCCGACGCCAGGATAGTAGACGATGCCGAGCATGAGGGTCAAGAGCGAGACCGTGAAAATGTCGTACGAGTCGGTGAAGAAGCCGACGCCTGCAACCACGACGGCACGAACATGGTACCAGCCGAACGGAGCCCTGTCGACCTCAGCGAGAGCAAGACGGCGACGCTCATTCACATCCTTGACGTGAATGAAGTCATTATCTAATCAACATTGTCAGTCATTGCCGTCCTACCTGGGCAATCGGGAGCTTTGTTTCGAGAGTCGCGGGAGTATCACCACGACTCTCTCGACAACGTCAAGAGGCAATAAAGAACTGGGAATTGACTGACGCTAATCAACAATGTCAGTCATTGTCGTCCTACTATGGCAATCGAGAGCTTTGTTTCGAGAGTCGCGGGTGTACCACCACGACTCTCTCGGCAATGTCAAAAGGCAAAAAGGACTGGGATTTGACTCACGAAATTATGGTACGCATTATTGCCACCAGAAGTCTTGTTGGCCTGGGCCATGGTGAAGCAGTGTTATGGGCGCAGTCGTTGCGGTTGTTTGGGTTGGTGGTGTGGTGGTGTGGTGGTGCCGAGGATGGCGGCGGGCAAGAAGAAAAGTGGCCCAGACGAAGTAGAATGAACGGCAACGGATGGCTTGCGAGTTCTATCCAGGCCTGATCAAGTCAAGAGCCTGTGTGGCACAGACGGAAGAAGTGATGGGAAAGCAAGAGACAAGAGCGGGAGCCAGGGAGACTGGAGAGAGACTCAATATAAACGGTCGAGGGTCGGGGGGGACCGGTTCAGGCGGATGGATGGATACCTGGGTACATTGCACTGGGACGAGCGGATTCCAGGTTGCAAACTGAATGGATTGGCTGGATGCAATACGCCCACCAACAACAACCAGCGCCCCCCAACCTGCTCGCGTGCCCGCATCTTGTCGCCTGCATGTCTGCATGGTCAACAATGCCAGGCGGGCGGGTCCATGGCGGGCTTGCAGGTTTGGCTGTGACTGATGTCTTCCCCCCTGTACCATGTCCGTCATCGCCGACCCTGCCCACCCCACCGCCCTCTCGGTGGCCGTTCTTGTCCTGCTCTCTCTCTTCTCAGGCCGTTGAGATTGCGCGGGCAGTGCACGTGGTGGCGACCTGGGCACCTCGCAGGCATCGCTGCTCTCCACTGTGAGTCGGCCGCAAACACGAGCTGTGGCCTGGGTGCCTAGGTAGACTCACAAACGGGGAAATCTACACAACACACAGCACACAAAACACACAGAGAGGGGTAGAGAAACCAGCTCGATTTTGAGCCGCAACTCCCGCGATTCTGTGCGGTCTCGGGGTGCGGTGGGCAGCAAAGGGCATACAGCCCCTCGCTGGCGTCGCTGGGCATATCTGGGCATATCTGGGCATTTCCTGGGCAAGTCTGGGCATCTCGGGTGGGTGTGCATCCCCCCAGCTCGACTTGGCAGCGCGGCGGAGATTTCGCCATGGTTTGCTTGGCCCGGAGCACCGGGGGCCCATCGCCATGGATCCAGAATCCAGAACCACGGCGCGTCTGTCTCGTGTGGTGCGTTTGCCACTTTCAGGTGCCGCATGCTCCTGTTTTCCCCAATCGGCCGTCGGTCTGGCTTCAATGCTGATGCTGGAGGCGCTGGGCCACTCATAACACACCCATGCCAGCTGGAGAATTAAGGTGCTCGCTGGCTCCCGGAACCGCCCCCCCCCAGTGCACGCGAGCCAATCGCTCCCAAATGATGGACCCAAAAACGGAAAGTTGCCCTGGTGGGTCCCATCTAGCCTTGGCGAGAACCCGACCTGCGGCTCCACCTGCAGGGCCTGCCGCTGCTGGGGTGCGCAAGGGCTGGACCTCTTCCCCGCGAATAGAATTAGCGCCTGTCGAACACGTTCTGGATTCTCAGCCTCTGATTCGTTGGAACTTTCCATCCCTTTTCTGGTGCCGCGCGGGGGTTCGCCTCGGCCTCCTCAGCAACAAACCACTGTTTGGTCGGTCAGAACATGCTCAGAGACGTTTCTCTGACAATTCTGCTCACCATCGCCATGCCGGGGTCTGCTATCCCCCTCCCCGCGGCACAACTCGGATCACGCATGATCAATCGAGGTCGGGATTGCGTTTTGCTTCGTGGTCCATGGAGCACAACATGCCCAGCCTCTTGGCGAACACCTTGGCAACTCCAGCAACGAAGCTTCTCGGCCTCGGCCTCTTGATATCAAGCATTCAGGCGGTTGAAGATAAAGCCAACATGCTGCGTTTTCGAGGTTTCCCAGCTGTGTTTTTGATCCGAAATTACCATGGATAGGCATCCCTCTTGCCCCATTGCCTGACCGACCCTGTAGGACACCAACTATCCAATCGCGTGGTGAGACGGAGACACGAGCTTGCTCCGCGGTGCTCACTCCGTGCACAGTAACTACCTAGGTACACCACGGCGGCCGCCTTCATTGCCGGAATGCCGAGCTCTCGTCCCAACTCCGTCCCTGGTGTGAAAGGACGATGATGGCGAAGAAATCTACACAGTATGGAGTATGTACAGTAAGAATCCTAGATGCTTCGCCCATGTCCGAGGAGCTGATCGCGGTGTTCATCCGCCACTCGCCGCACTCGCCCCAGTACGTCGGGACAGACGCGGTGGGATGCCGCGCGAGGAACATCGAACATCGATCGCCGCACTGCCGAGCTAAGCTTTCATGGCTGCTTCTGTCCGCTGCTTGGATTCCTTGGCTCTGCAGCCTTGCCGCCGTGGCAATCCCTTGGAAATCTCTTGGGCCTCTTGGCCGCCAGGGCAGGAAGGAAGGCACGCGACCTCTTCCCAGAACCGTGCTGGGCCCGGCCGGGGTGGCTGTGGACACGTGTTGGGCCTGGTTGGATCGTGAGATCTGCGGGATAGATCGATACTGTTAGGCGAGTGCGCCTATACCTCAACTATCCTTTCATCCTCGTTGTCTCCATCAACAATCTCTTCCACCCCGTGATCCGCTTCGTCCGCCATCAGCACTTGGACCAGCCGCTCGCATGCCTCGCGGACGCCCTCCACGTTGACGTGGAGATGTGTCTCGCGGATGATCGGGTACACGTTGACACTCCTCATCAGGTCTCGCCCCTCGCGGGTGGTCGTCAGGAGCGTCAGCGTCTCGACGTGCGTCTGGACAATGTTGTGGTCTGGGTCTCGCTGCTTGTCGGGCGGCAGCAACTGCAGATCCGGCAGCATCCCCATCGTCTCCTCGTCGTCGTACTCCTCGTTCCCGGTGATGGGCAGTAAGAGGTATGGCAGGATGTTGACTTGGTCCTCGTCCAGGAAGGCGGGGTGCGCAGGCACGTCGAACGCCACGTTCTTGATGGTGCTCGCCACGCCTTTCCTCCTGACGTCGGACTTGTGCTCTGTGAACACCTTGATCTTGTTGAGAGGCACGACGCCGTCGTACTCCTGCTTGGTGACAAAAAATTGTCGGACCTCGGGGTGCTTGGATAGATCGGCAAAGACATAGGCCAGGTAGTCGAAGTCGGCGTGCTTGTTGTATGTCCCGTCTGAGCCTTTGACGAAGAGATCGAGCAGCTGATTCAGCACAAGCCCGTCCGACTTGAGACTGTCCGGGGCGTCTTGTTTGCGGGTTGCGATGCTCTTCAGCCCGTCCCATTTTGCCATGTTGGCAAGCAGCATGGCGAGCAGATTCGCATTTTGTTCCGCGGGGTCCTGCGAGGGAGGCAGCAGTCGTTCGGGTCAGTCTCGTTCGCAACCGCCTTGGGGTCATGCTGTGGCCGCGGCAAAGGCCAACGTACATACAGCCAAGTTACCGAGAAGGATGCCCAAAAATCTGTCGTCCATCGCTACATATTCGAGGATGCTTTGATCCGCCGTCAGGTTGATCAGAATCGTCAAGGCATGCTCCGCAATTTCCTGCATAACGTCTCAGCAGTGGCATTGGCTACGAGACAAACAGAACCTCTCACTGGGTGGTCTCTGATCAAAAACTTGAGATGCTTGACCGGGAGCAGCTCCTGAGTCTTGAAAATGGAGGGCTGGTCGGTCGAGTACGACACGAGGTTCTCAGTAGCAACCTTGCGAATCTGGGGGTTCGGGTGGGCAATGAACCCCACGAGCTACGGCATGGTGTCAGCTGCATGCTGGTACATATAATCTCAGATCCTGGACACAGCAATACCTCTTCAAGTTCTGTAGGCATGGTTACCTGTTTAGGCTTGATCCCGTAGGTTTCAAATAACACGGCGACCAAGGGGAGCTTCAGAACCTCTCAGACCGAGCAGCTCACTCGCCCTGCAAATTTCTACGCTCGGCAGGACACTCAAGCTGCTGAGGCGGGGCAGCGCGGGGCAGCAATTCTGTTATCGATAAGACGTCCCAAGCTTATCACGGCAGCAGAAACGGCTCCCGGCATATTGTATTTCCGCTAATCGCCTTTCTCAGCCAATCATTAGAGCCGTTGCTCACAGATTGCCCCACCACGACGGGAACTTTTTGGCTTAGTTGCACGAAAAAAATCCCAAGGAGCAGCTGGTGTTGAAGCCCGAGCGGTCTACGGTATCTGCTCAGTTACCATTTGGATTCCCATCCACTCACCCATTTGGACCGCCGTCCACGACCCAACCTTACCCGTTATCCGACGTACTGCGAAAGTCCACAACCATGCCGAAAGCAACATCGTCGTCTCAGAAGAGACGCCACAACCCCCTCGAGGATGATCTCGTCGCGACGGGGGTCCTCAAGAACCGGGAGGGCAGGCCGTCGAAGCGCGCCAACAAGAAGCAGGCCGAGGAGCAAGCCTATGTCGACGCCAAGTCCTCCCGCAAGATCCTGGCCATGAGCCGCGATCTCATCGACGAAGGGGAGCTTGAGCAGGGCGTCCCCAGCGCGACAAAATCGGCACCATCCGCTTTCGATTTCGACCCGTCCCGGTTGGAGGGCGACAGCGACCAGGAGGAGGAGTTTGCCAACGAGGAGGCGTGGGGCGACGAAGAAGAGGTGGTTGAGGAGATCGAGGTCGACGCTGCCGACCTCGAGACATTCAACCGGTTCATCACACCAACCATGAACGAGGACCCCCTTCTCGCCCACGGCTGGGACAGGACAGCGGGTGATGGGGAGGAGGACCAAGGACCGGGGGTAGACTTGGCCGACTTGATTCTGGCCAAGATTGCCGAGAAGGAGTCTATGCAGGCCGGGCCACAAGAACCTGACAACCCAGTCGACGAGGAGTTCGAGCTGCCCCCGATGCTGGTGGAGATCTTCACCAAGTACGTTTCGCGCAGGGCACATTCCCCCAGCAGGAGATCATGGTGCTGACACATTGCTAGGATTGGGCTGTTCCTGTCGCGGTACAAGTCCGGGCCTTTGCCAAAGCTTTTCAAGGTCCTGCCTCAGATCCCCAACTGGGAAGACATCCTCCAAATCACACGGCCCGAGTCATGGTGCGTACGGACTAAATACAGACATCCCGAGGTGGTGAATATGGGCTGACTTTGGGGCTCACAGGACGCCACATGCTTGCTATGCCGCCACCAAACTCTTCGTTTCGGCCAAGCCGATCGTTGTCCAAGGATTCATGGAGATGGTCATTTTGGAGCGTGTCCGCGAGGACATCTATGAGAACAAGACGCTCAATGTTCACTTGTTCAACTGCCTGAAGCGTGCTCTTTACAAGCCCGGCGGCTTCTTCAAGGGTACGTCAGACTGGGCTGAAGAGCGAACGACATGGTGCTGACATTGAGCTCTAGGGTTCCTGTTCCCGTTAGCTGCATCTGGTATGAGACTCCCTTTTCACTTCATGGGAGGGTTATATGATGCTGACAGTTACTTCTCAAGGCACTTGCACATTGCGTGAAGCACAAATCGTGTCTGCCGTGCTGGCTCGGGTGTCTATCCCGGTTCTCCATTCGGCGTCCGCCCTCAAAACCCTCTGCGATATTGCAGCAGAACAGGCATCCCAGCAATCCGAAAGCACCAGCGCGACCAACTACATGATCAAAATTCTCTTGGAGAAGCGATATGCACTGCGTAAGCCGATTTCCGTCCTGGTCACCTGGACAATTTGAACTAGTGGTCAGCTAACACTCACACTCTTCTCAATAGCGTGGCAATGTGTGGACACTCTCGTCTTCCATTTCCTCCGGTATGCGGCGGCTGCCAGGGATATCCGAGAGGGAAACACTGCTCCGGGACCGTTACCCGTGATTTACCACCAGTGTCTGCTCGTGTTTGTGCAACGCTACCGTAACGATCGTGAGTTGCCTCGTCCCTTTTCCCCACACAGGTTGCTGATCATTGTGTTTCCGCCTCCAGTTACCGAAGACCAGCGCGAGGCCCTGTTGGACCTACTTCTGAACCACGGCCACCATAAGATTGCTCCCGAGATCAGAAGGGAGCTTCTCGCTGGACGGGGGAGAGGCGTGCCGGCTGAGCAGCCCGGCCTGTCGTTTGATGGCGACGACACGATGCTGATTGACTCATGAGGCGTCTTGCCGAACATTTTCAGTTGTTCGCGTCCGCCTGTCATGGCGGAAGCCAACATCCCTTGAAGGCTCTCACGGTAGCTCCGGGGAGGGGATTTGGCATCCGTCCGTCTGGTGAACAGCCGGAACATGACTGCGCGGACAATTTGAGCAGCCCCGGCGGCGATGATGCATTGGCTGCAACCCGACTGCGGAGTCGGATGCCGAATGGGACGCTGTCTGAGACGGCGTTGACAAGGCATCCAGAGGTAGCGACCACGGCGCTGGAAAGGAACCCTGAAATCGTTGGTGGTCGGGCCCGTGGTATGATGATTGTGATTCCGCCATTCCTCCGCGGCTGGATGGTACCGATGGCAACTGGGCGCGGGAGATGAGGGTCACCGTTGGCTCAACATCCACATTGGGGATCAGACTGCGGAGAGTGGCCAAGGCAACCCCCCGATGGTCCATCCTCACCCGTCCCGGCCTCCCCTGGACGAGGTCATGAGATTGTGAAGAGGAAGTCAAGGTCCCGATCAAGTATCGGGCACAAGAGCAACGCAAAACGTTGACATTTTCAAGGGAATGAAGGGTATTATGCTAATGAAAAACATCTGATGATCTTGTTTTGCCAGATTAATTGTTTGTCCGAATGAGTCCGTATTTATTAGACTGCCGAGGTAGCAATTCAACAAAAATAACGACAATGGGCAGAGATGGGAGGTAAGGAGACTGGGAGAGAAACAGAGACGGACCCTGGAAAAGTAAAGGAGTCGCCATCATGCCTCGCCATTGGCCGGCAAGCAATGCCATCAAAACAGGGTCCAAGCTCCCATCTCAGCCTTCTGGAAAAGTGGGACCTTTGTTTTCTGAGCTCCTGGACCTGCAGCCTTGCCCCAGTTCTCGAGCAACCAAACTCGGCCAGCTCCAAGGACCTCGCCGCCGCCATCGTTGCACCCACATTTGCAACCACCCGCCTTAGCCCAGATCCTGAACCGAGCCCCAATTCGATAGCGACTGGCTACGCGAAGCTGCCCAAGCATCCACGATGGCGCCAACCGATGACCCGCTGCTGCTGTTGCGGCAGGCGATCGCGGCAGACGGCAAGATCATCGCAACCACGTCGGCCGACTCGTCCGAGGAGGCGCCGCTCTCCAAGGCGACCCATCTCGTCTTTGCCCACCCATCGCGCATTGCCGTGCCAATCGACGCTCCGACGCGCTTCACGTCCACCGAGGGCAAGGCCGTTGACCTGCGCTCCATCTACTTCGCCTGGCTGAACCGCGACTTCGCCATCCCCGAGTACAATGCCGTCGCGACCAAGCTGAACGACGAGATGGCCGGCGCCGCTGCCGTGCACATGTTCGCGTTCGTCGAGCGTCTTGTGCTCTTCACCTTTCTCGAGGGCGCGCAGGAGGAGAGCGAGTTCATCAAGCCGCTGCAAGGGGACAAGGACTCGGCTGCAGGGACCGGTGCTGCGACGACGGGTGCCGCGCTCAAGACTGCTCCGGCCGCGTCAGGCCGTTCAGGCAGAGGCACACTGGACCCGCGCCTGGCGCAGATCTATAACGGCGAACGTCGCATGGGCGATCGCAACACCGCCCTGAGGGGGATCAAGGCGACTGTGAGTTGGCTGCTGTGCCCGCAGGTGCGGTTTGTCGCGCTGGATCTTTCTTGACGCTGACCACCCACAGGACTTCTCACACGTCCGCAAGCTCGCCGCACCGTTTATGACGCGCAAACCCGGCGGCCCGCCCCTGGCCACTGGCGTCGGCTCCAACCCAGCTCTCGCGCTCAACCAGAAGCCCGCGCGCCGCCCCGATCCCATCATTCTCCTCTCACCCTCCGCCTCGGCCCTGCTGCGCATGTCCAACGCCAAAGCCTTCCTCGAGGGCGGCCGGTACACGCCGCCAGACCACAACGCGACGTCGACGATGCTGCACATCTCGCGAACCATCAAGGAGATCGACCCGTCGCGGCCGATGCGCTTCATCCTGGTCGAAGGGCCCGAGCAGTTCAAGCCCGAGTACTGGAACCGCGTGGTCGCCGTCTTCACGACCGGCCAGGCCTGGCAGTTCAAGAACTACCGGTGGAGCAACCCGGCCGACGTGTTCAAGCACATCCTCGGCGTCTACCTCGGCTGGCGCGGCGACGAGCCGCCCGAGTCGGTCCGCGCGTTTGGGCACAGGGTGCTCTCGTGCTCGGTGGAGAAGTGGCGGGATCCCGGGCAGCCTGGGGCGGAGACGAGCAGGTGGAGGGACCGCGAGGTGGTGGAGGCCATCTGGAAGGGCATCGAGGGGAACATGAGGGCCAAGGGTTGGCGCAAGGATGCCGCGCCGACTTCCATCTGAGCGGGTCGCTTGGGTGGTTGGGCGTAACTATACATGTGTCAAAAAGCTTGGAGTGGCGGTTCATAGGGACATCATCAGCTGGGCGTTCAGGTGGTTTCGTTTAGGTGGTTTTCGGTTACGGCTCTGATTAGATACGGGTGGGATTTAGGAGTCGAATGTGGGTAGCCCAGGCACCAGTGAGCGAGGAGAAAGGGCATAGCAAGGAAAGACAGTTTTAAGATTGGCTTTGCCAGCTGGCTCATCTGCCTATTCCGCCTTAGATGTTGCGACTTGAGCTGGCAGAGGTTGCCTTGGGTATATGATTATGGCTGCTAGTACCATGAATGTAAGTTTGTTATCGGTGAGAGGAATGCTTCAGCACATTCCACAGTTGTGGTTGGTCTATGCAGATGGTGGCATTGGATCGCCCGGTGAGATACTGCGATCATATTCAGAACAAGGCTTCCCGACTGAGTGTCCACCGCCTTGGAGTGTGAACGGATGAAGGGGTATCTCGGGCGACTCATGAGAGCCTCTGTCAATGAGCCAGGCCAAACTTCAGTTTGGCTAATCTCGCGGTTGTGTGTAAGGGGAATGACTTCCTGGATGACCTCGCCGTTTCCCCAAACCACGACTGACAGGCGGCTGTCCGGATAGCTCCCTACTTCAGAGCGACATTGGCTTTCTCCTCTCCTTCCACGATACACAATAGTTGGTGGAATTATTGCTCTAGAAAATGCCATTATTATCTACTGCTGTGAAGCTACCTTGGTCTTTCCTTGGTCTTTCCTTGTTCCCAACCAGTGCCTGCCTCCGACATCAACTGTTTGACCACAAAAAAAATGAACTCAGAAACGCCTCCGCTACGGACCCAAAAGACTGAGGCAAATAATCTACCAAATACTTCCCCAAACCAGAAACTCCATCCTCATGGGATGGCCCCAGACCGAACTCGAGGAACGCTACCTACCTTACTTAATCCCAGCACAACACGACGCCGGCCGCCACCATCAACGCCGCGAGCAACAGCTTCTTCATCTCCTCCTTAGACCGCTGCCTCCTACTCTGGTATCCGCGGTCATCCCTGTATCCGGACCGATACCGACACTGATCGTCCCCCCGCCTATCATACTCCCACTCACCTGCCCGCCGCCCCCTCTCTCCTCGCCCTCGCCCCCCGTCCCTCTCCCTCCTCCCACGGCGGCGGTGGTGGTGCTCGTGGATCCGCCCGTCGGGCCCCACGGTGTACTCCTCCGGGCCGCTGTCTCCGGCGTCGTCGTCGTCGTAGCCGTCGACTCCACGCCTCGCGCGGTCGAAGGAGGGGTGGGGGATCACGGCGCCCCTGTTGATCGCCGTCCCCCCCGCGTGAGGCGCCGGCGTGTGCTCGTTGTTGGAGGAGCACCAGGACGACGAGGCCGGGGAGGGAGATCGTCGACGACGGTGGTCCCCTTCCCGATCGCGGTGCCGGCGCGGTCGATCGGCGCCCCGCTCGTGATCGCCGACCCAGCGCGGGGTTAGGTGGTGGTCGTGGTGATGGAGGCGACCGGGGTGGGGGTGAGGGTGGGAATGGGAGTGGTGGGCGTGCGGGCGGGGTCTCGGCCTGGCGTCGCGTGCTAGGTCGGCCGAATCGACGGATTCGGAATCGGGGAACATGTTGGGCTTTTCCTCTTCCTCGTTCACCCACTCTCGCGCTCTGCTTTGGGGCTGGCGGCCGCAGCTAACGCAGCGCACTGCTTCTAGCGCAGCTGCGGTGTTGTGTTTCAGGAACGGCCGGGTAGCGGTCAGGTCTTGTGCGCGCAGCGAGCGGCAGGCACAGTTGGCAGTTGGCAGTTGGCTGCTGCTCAGTGCTGGGCAAGTCGATCGCTCTCTCGGTGTTGGGAGGAAGGAGCGAGGCTCTCCCCCCATGCGTGGAACAAACCGTTTATTTCAGTCGCCCCCATTGCTGCTGCCCGTCGTTTGTCGTTCGCCTGCTGTCACTGAGCCGCCCGGCGGATGAAACCAACCAGCAGCCCCCCTTCCCACCCTCCCGTGCGGCGTCCCGCGGCGTTTGGGGGGTTGTGTCGCTGCCATTGGCTGCTGACGCTGGGAAAAGGCGTACAGTGCTGCCTTGGCCACCGTCGCCCGGCATCTTGGGGAGCAAAGTACGGAATACGCACACCACACACGGCATGTTCCAGTGAGGCGAGGCCACAGCTCTGGGCGGGGGCTCCTGGCCACTCGCTCGCGCGGCGATCCGTGGCAGTGCCAGCCACCGAAACGTCGACCGGGCGGCAGCCCGGTGTTAGTCCCTCGCAGAGTTAGACAGATTGCCTGTGCTCCCGTTGGGGGTCCCAGACCACCATCTCGTTCCTACTCGCCTGGATAGGTAACGGCCGGCAGGCTCCCCCCAGGGCAGCCTGGTCACACACCGCTGACTATCCAACTGTCTCTCCACGCGGGTCCCAGCAGCAGAGTAACTGCTCCGTACGACAGGGCCACGACTCCGGTCTCGTCTCCGCAGGAGGGACGGACGCGCGGGCGTTGCCGAAGCCACGGGGAGGTGGGCCACAAGCCCACCAGGCCACCAACCCACCAGGCCTCCAACCCACCAGCCCAGCAGCGCCCGGGGTGAGTGGATGGCAGGACGGGACGAGAGAGTGATCGGCCATCGACGGACGGGGGTCGAGAGCTGAGGCCAGGCCGACCGACGACCGCCGTCAAACGCCCGGGCGAGAAGACATGGCCCTGGTGCCACGCAGCCGTGTTTCAACAGACCTGGCCTGGCAGAAGAGAGACATTGGCACGACCGGAGCACTCTGACGCACGTGGCAAAGTCTCTCGATGCGAGACCCGAGATTCTCGGTCGACGGAATACAGAGCGCGCGCCAGGCATTCCGTTCGGTCGGGGGTTGCACCGTCCTTTCGAGCAGCGCTTTGGTGCCAGTGGTGGCGAACTTTGTCGGCACTTCATGCGTGCTGCAGCTGCTCCAACGGCCCAGGGAACCCAGAACAGAAACTGCTGCAGGAGGCACCGTGCCGTCGTGCAATTTCCACCGTGTTCCCCAGCGTCCGAGCGTCCCCGTCAATCGCAGCTCGAGGTTTTGTCTCCATTCCCAGAATAGCCCAAAGGCCGACGGGTGCCTGCCACGAGCTGTCACGGAGATCAGACGCCAGGATGGTTACATGTGCGCCCAATCGCGCCCTGCCCCCCGAACCAGGGACCGCCAGCGCGCGAGCCCTCCACGACCCCGATCGGGCAATCGAGACCAACCGAGCACGCCAGCGCGCCTGGGCCATGCCATGCTGGGCGTTGCTGGGGCTTCGCTGGGAGGCTGGGAGCCCTGCTGGCAGCCCTGCTGGCAGCCCCTCGTCTCATCGGATCAGCATCCGAATCATATCCTGAAATGAGATCAGCTGCCGTGAAACAACACCACGGCTGATCGCCCCTTTCGGGCCAGCCAGTTTCAACAATTCGAGATACACGCTCGCGAGACCGCCCCTTCCAGAATTCTTCGCTGCTTGATGTCCACGGCGGGTGGGTACATGCATACGGGGCATTACCGACCACCACCTCTCACCCCCGTCAGCCAGTCTCGCCGAAACCAAGGTGCGCAAACGAGATGTGGACGGGAACAGGCGACGTCATCGATGTCCCGGCGAAGGATGGCGCCACGCGACGCCAAGGGCATCCACCATCCATCCGCCAGGGAGAAGAGCGAGCGAGACGCTCGGCGGGCGTGGGGTGAACGGGCTGCGAATTTCTTCGGCGAGCGTTCCACCGTTCCACCACCACCGCGTTGGCGTCTTTTCCAGTTGCCCGCTTCGAACATTTCGGACGATCCGCATACCTTCTAAGGAACGTGAGTGGCGCTGAAGATACAACGGCAAGAGAGCTCCCGGTCTTGGTGCCATATGGCTCCTTTGCGTGGGTGCCAGTGGTTCTTCACGGACCCGAAACATGCCGTCGGATGGAAGCCAGGAAAATCCAGCATGGACGAGATTGCGGCCTGCCGGAAATCAGCGAAGCAGCCAAGCAAACAAACCTGGCCCACGCCCACGCAGGCATTCCCGAACGCCCCGAGTGGGTTCTTTGGTCTTTGCTTGGCCTTTCCAACTGGCATCGTCGCAGCTTTGGCCCCCTCTTCCCCATCAAAGAAAGCCATGGGGCCGCCGCCTGGTGGTCGTCTTGGGGGAGAGTTTTTCTTTCTTTCCTTCGTTCTGGCCCCCAAGTCCCCGGCTGACAGATCTTGAAAGAAAGAAGCCATCGACACCTCCCACAACACAGGCACACAAACGGCGTTTTCACCCGAGATCGTATCCGGGCCATTTTAGTTGTCTGGATGCAATGCAAGCCGAAAATGGTGGGCGCTGAGACCCCCGGCGCAACCACCTGAATTCGTGCGCGCCCTTCCTCGGGGATTTCGTGCAACATGTGGCTGGCTTGAGTCAAGTAACTACCACGTGGCCTTCCCCACCGTCCGTGCATTCTTACCCTTTTCCCCCCTCCGCAGCATGGCAAAACCGGCTCACGTGGCGGCAGCTTGCTGCCAGTCCCGTTCGGGGGCGCACGAGGTACTGGTACATGTACTTGTACAATGGCCCACCACCATCCATGGCGACCTTGTCCAACCGAATCCACCGCACTTTGCGCCCGTCTGGAACTAAGCAGCTAGCGCCAAAAACGGTGCCTGCTCACACCAAGACCCATTGCATCATCTCAACCTTTTTTTTTCCTTTTCCTTGCTCGCCCACGAGGCTTCCCGGGGCGACATCTTTCTTGTTCTGCCCTAGACCACCGGTCCGGTCCCGAAGCTGTCGGGAAGAAAGTATGCATGCAACTAATCGTGCGATGTCAAAATTAAATTCCGATCGGGGCAAACGAGTTGCCCTGGATGTGTCCGTAGTCCAGTTTTTGTCATCCAGCCCCTTTCCGACCCCGCCCCCCCCCCACC
>MU855531.1:0-25279 GCA_033296695.1 Staphylotrichum tortipilum | reverse complement strand
GGGGTCGTCCGGGAGGTTGCGTCCCTCCCGCGTGGAACGCGGGAGGGACGCAACCTCCCGGACGACCCCCGCCATGGTCAGCCAAGTCAACAGGAAATCCCATGATCTCCGTACAGGTCGGAAAAATGGGTGACCGGGAGCCAAGAACCCGAGTGTCTGGTTCTGGTCATCGGCTTCGGGGCCGAGGAGTGAGATGGTTCCCTTGCGGTGCGCTTGAACAAGCAACGACGGTAATATCCGGACGACTCCAGAGCGCAGGCCACGTCCTCCGACGTGTTCCCTGTTGCCCGCTGTCCTCTGCCCTCTGCGGGCTCCGTGTGGGCGCCCGCCGCATGACAGATACCCGTCTCCCACTGTCGATTTCAGGGGAGAGAGCACGATGATTGATTCCCCGGCGCCCGCTTCACCATCAAACGCCCTGCTGCTTGCCCGCCCCCATCTCTGCTGCGATCCGTACCGTAGATCCTGCACTGCTCCTGAAGGATACAGCCACCCGTGGGCCTGCATGCAGTATTCTCCTGCTGCATGCAATGCACCCCATCACACGTTCGGTACGAGCGCACAATGCCGGGTGCGTCGGTACATACAAGACCGCGTGGGACGGACGGTTGGCTGGTTTGCTGCCTGCCTGCCTGCCTGCCTTGCGCCCTTCACACAATCTCGTGCCGTGAAAAGTATCCAGGAACTCAGGATCTTCGCCGCTGCCTTGTCGATAAGGTGGAATCCATGACCTGCTGGCCAGCTCGAGAAACCGGGTCTTGAACACCAGCTTCTCGTGTCACCGATGAGGACATTGTAGGTAGTCCTGATCAGGCTGGAGCCCTGAAGGATAGAGGTTCCCTGCTGTGTACTACTCGCATGTACGAGTACTACCTACAGGTCTCGTCGCAAAAAAAGCCCCCTGCAGGCGGCGGGCGTGGGCGAATTTTCCTCTTTTGGAAGCCCGCCCAGAGCCTCCGCGCCCAGCCTCAGAGGCAGTTTTTTTTTCTTCCCCAGCGGACTAAGATCGCTCGCTCTCCATAACGTTATCTACGCCATCCTTGCCATGATAGCTTCTGTCCGGAGATAGCCGTTTATTCCCAGATGGAGCACTTGGGGACATCGGCGGAGACGCTCGGAGAGCCGGCGGGGACGGCTGATTCCAAATCTCCACCGATCGTGGAGCTGCAGAGGGTGAAACACCAAACGTCAAGCAACCAGGTTTTGGACAAAACCCCAACGTGGTTCTCCTGTGTACCATTGGCTTGGGACAGCCCAGCAAGACCTTCCTCTCAAACACAGCTATGCAGGGCGGCGGGCGGCGGGCAGGTTGCCTCTGCCACCCTTCGTACCTCGCCAGGGCCGATCCGAATTCTTCGGGTCCGGGCCCGAGTTGTTGGTCTCGTCGTCGTCCTGAGCTGCCGTGCCTGGTTGCCGTCGTCGCCGTCGAGGGGGAGAATCCATGCCCATACCGCCCTTCGCTTGTTGATAATAAATGAGAGGCCCCAACAAGGTCAGGATGCAGTCGCAACTCTCTTTACCGACTGCATCCTGCACGGCAGTGGGCCTCTCTCTTCCTTGCCCTGCGAACCGAGCTGCGATGTTGCCGCGGCGGTCCTGATTACTAGTCGACTGCAGTGTACCCGCAGCAGCCCATCCGTATGTAACCTTGCCCGCCGCTCGCTCCACCATTCTTTGACCCCGCCTTTGTGTTGTCTGGCACACTTCGCGAATGAGACGATGCCTTTTCCCTTATCACATCCCTTCCCCCCTCCCGCCCCCTCCCTCCTTCCACACCACATGGGTCATCACCGGCCACGCAGGAGACACGCAGGAAACACGCTGAACCAAATCTCCAACATCGGATGGCGAGGCTGTCTGGGGCAAATTGGGGTAAATCATTCTAGAGGGCCGCATACGAGTGAGGACCTCGTTCCCGGGCCAAGGCTCTCCTGTGGCTTTTTCTCCCCCATGCGAAGGGAGCAGCATGGATGGCTGGGTGGGTGGATGGATGGATAGGTAGCAAAGGCGGTGAAAATGGGAGGCGGCGGTGGGAACCTCAACCCCGCCTTCAGCTCTTCGCAAGAGTCAGTCGGCGCCAGGAATAAGCTGTGCCATGAGCCACCTGGTGGGTCTCGCTCTCCGGAGGATTACGAGACGATATGGAGATTGGTGTGTGTGGGTCCCCTGCCCCCACCCTTCCTCATCTTCCCACTGCCACCGCCTCCTCGCAGGCGTGGCTGCAGGGGGCCGGTCCTCAAACGAGCCAGGCCTCGTGGGAGAGATCCCTGAAGCCACGCGTTGGATCGCGCTGAGGCTGTCGCGGCTGTTGAGTTTGTTGGCGGTTGGCTGTTGGCTGCCGGCTGGGCTGTCTGTTGGCGGGTCGAGTGGCTGCTTGGACACGGGACAAACGCTTGCTCGGAAATCCTCTCGCGGCTTCCCCTCGCCGCCATTTCTGCTGCCGATCAGTCCTGCTAGTTACTCCGCTTCGTGACAGGAGCCCACAGCTAAGTCCGGCCTAGTTGGTGGCCGCCATCAGTTCTTCAAATCCGGGGCTCCTCGCTGCGGAGTAACTGCCATCCTTCTCGGAGTACGGAGCTACCATATATGGAGTGCATATGTACGAGGGAGAGGGTCGGCCTGCCGCCCGTCCTTGTCCCAGATGGAAGGTTCCGCTTCATCAGCCAGGCGGTCGTCCACGAGGTGGCTTGCCTGTGCGGTATTGTGGTAATTTGGAGGAATGCGGATACATGCTTCATGGCACAGTACCGAGCCGTTGGAGCAGCCCGGTCTCATGTGCCGTCGCCTCGCCGTCTGTGGCTCGTGGTGCTTTTCTGTTGCAACACCGTTTTATTGCTTCCACATGGCAGCCACCCTGGTAATCGGCTCCCCGTCCGAACAGAGAGATAGAGAGAGGGACAACGAGCAAGACCTTGCAAGTGCTGACGGAGTATCGTCAGCTCAGAACGCCACCATATTCATAACCCCCCCCAACACCTGCATGGTGTTGCGTGCATACAGACAACTCCGGTTTATTAAGCTCTCCAGTGTGCGATCCGAGACCCGAACAACGGCCAGGGCTCGAGATGGAGAATGCCGCCGTCTTTTTAGGGAGGTGAAATTGTCGACCGCCCACGTGCGGTGCGATACCCACCTGTCCAAGTTCTCTAGCCGACGTTAGGCACCCCGCTGGAGCCTCCTCTATTTTTTTTTCGCTCGCGGCTGGTTCTTGGCCCAGAAACTGGAAAACGGAGACGGCGTGGGTGGAACTAGCGCCTGGCACTGGCGCAATGCGGAGGGGACTTCCGTGTGCGGCGGCCTGCAGAACCTCAGCAGCAGCAGCGTGGAACTGAGGGCGGTCGGTCGGTCAGTCAGTCAGTGGCAGGAGGGCAAAAGAGCGAGAGAGAGGGAGCAGCAACCAGGTGTCACCACCACCACCACCAGGGGCAAACAATGGAATCCAGGAAACCTGAGCGGCCCAGGGAAATCCAAAACATGACAATTGCAGAATGTCATATCATATTTGATATTTGACACTGAGTCTTGTCTTGAGGCTTCCTTTCATGGCCCCAGCCCCGTGCGCGGAAACAAAATCAAAAAGGCGGACAGGGCATGGACTGGCAGGCGGCAGGCGGCAGTGGGCAGGGCTCCACCAAGCAGCGTGGCGCCTGGCCCATCAGAGCTGCTGAGGTACCTGTACCTGTACCACGAACCTCTCTCCCCCTCCCCTTCCACCCCCCTTCCCCTGTACCCTGCGCGCTGCCCCCTGCCCCCTGCTCCCACACCATGCCAGCCCCCTGCCCGTCTTCCCTGGCTGCAGGGCCATTCATTGTCTCCCATCCTGGCCCGCTCCACGTTTTCTCGCTCTCTGCCGGCATCCTTTTTATGTATTTGAACCAAATCCTGCCCAGTCCCGGCGCCGAAACACACACACAACCACACCCCCCCCCTAGGTCCCCTCACATCATATTTTCGCCGCCTCAATTTTCCCTCCTCCCCCGGTGCTGGTGTTAGATGGCCGCGGCGTCACAGTCGTCTCGCTCATCACCATTAATATCGCCCAGCCCGCCTCCCAACAACACCGGCGAGCGCACCATCGCTACCCCACGCAGCAGAGCTCCATCGAACCCCTCGCCCTTGGCCGCCGCCGCCCCGACCTCCGAGCCCTCCGCCGCAGGCTCCACCAACCCCCATCGGCCTCATCACCTCGCCCATCCGTCCATTAGCTCGCAGCGGTCGGGCGGCTTCTTCGCCTTCGTCGATAAAACCATTGCCGGCATTGCCGAGACTCGCATTCGGCCGCGCCAATCGCTCAGCCGTATCCCGACCGGTTACGACGCCTTTGTCAAAGTCCCGTCCAGCCCCGAGAGGACTTTGCGCAACCCCAGGCCCGTCTCCAACTACGCCACTCCTCCCGCGGGGCTCATCCCCGACGACGGCAAGCTGCCGAGCCCGACTCTGGTCCACGGCGACCCCCCTTCGCAGCCGTACAGCGAGACCGATCCCTCGCACCCCGAGCCGACACTCGTCCCCAATCCCCAAGACAACAAGATGCACCAGACATCGTCGCGGCTACTCCGCATGACGGACGATGACCGTCCGTTCACCAAAGTAAGTCCCTGGCACGGAGATCGGCGGTGGCGTCGCCGCGGGGAAGCCTCCCCACGCCGAAGCCGATCGGCATTGTCGGCCTACCAAAAGTCATTGGCGCTGACTCGAATGTGTGCAATCAGGATTTCAAGGACCTCTTCGCTACCCTGATCGTCAGCCTCCTGCCGCTCTCGGCCCACCGTGTGCGATTGACCAAGGTGGAACACACGTTCCTCTCCGAAGATGCCATCAATAACCTCGGCTCGCTCAAATTCTCCCAGTCGAATCGGATGCCCGATCCCAAGGACCCCTCGAGGATCGTGACGACGACTACCACCACCACCTTTTCGATGGCCAAGGATATGGCGCGCTCCATCTGCCAACGCTTTCTCGAGGCGAGGTTTATCGAGTCAGCAGACGGCAAATACCAGCAGATTTACCAGATGAAGGGGATTGTCTGGCAGCTTACCCCCAAGGGAATCTGCATCTTGGACCGCTTCTGCTCCCGGAACGGCATCCAGCAGAAGCAGGTTGCCGAGCTCATTGGCGGGGCCCTCCCGCAGCTGGTGACCCTGGAGCGTGACGGGCAATCGGACAAGCTCTTGACGGATCGTGGCACTGTCGAGGTCGTGTTCCGCCGGTTTATCGGTGCCAACGGCTTCAACATCAAGTCCAGCGTGAGCTCGGCCGACTCGGATTCCATGAGCGACTACAAGGATGGCTTGACGGGCGTCAAGATGGCCGCCGAGCGAAAGGTCGGTGGCAAGACGTTCAAGGACACGTTTACCGGAAAGGCCGCCATCGACTGGCTGATGGACTGCTCGACCACGGTGGACAGGAGGGAGACGGTCGAGATTGCGTCGCTGTTCGTGGAATATGATCTCATGGAGGCCGTGCAGCAAGACCGCTCCCACATGCTCCAGAACCCAGCCAACAACCTCTTCCAGCCGACCAAGAACGCCATCTACCAGGTGACGGCCAAGGCCCGAGACCTCGTGAACGGTGCCCTCGCCCGAGGCCGGGCGTCGGAGAGCGAAGGCCTTTCGACCTCGCGGTCTGTCGGCATCGCCCGCGATTCCAACACTCAGCGCCTCGACAAGATCCTCAACGACCCCGCCTTGCGTCTGCTGTTCCGCGAGAACCTCCGCGAGACCCATTGCGAAGAGAACTTGTCGTTCTATTGCGACGTTGACGAGTTCGTCCGGCAGTGCAAGCAGGCCATCCGGTCCGCGCAGAAGAGCCCCAACAATGCGTCGTCGCTGGATGGCATCAAGGAGATCATGGCCCAGGCGTATGGAATCTACAATGCCTTCTTGGCTCCCGGGTCCCCCTGCGAGTTGAACATCGACCACCAGCTGCGGAACAATTTGGCCACCCGCATGACCAAGGCGGTTGGCCAAGACGTGGCAATGATCGACACACTCCACGAGGTTACGTCGCTGTTCGAGGACGCTCAGAACGCCGTCTTCAAGCTGATGGCCAGTGTAAGTTTACCAACCATGTCCGTTTCCCCCCCGTGAGGATTAGTTGCTGACGCCCAAGTAGGACTCCGTCCCCAAGTTCCTGCGCAGCCCGAAATACGAGCAAACGCTCAAGAACTACGACTTCGACTCCATTACCACGAACCATACCCAACCCCGCGTTCCCGAGCGCAGCCAGAGCAGGTCAAATCGCAACTGACTGGCAAGGGTGTCGTCGCTGAGACGGCCCCCAATAAACCGATCTTACAAAGAGATCGGATCGACACAGACCAGGCCGAATTTTGTTTGATCCGACGCCATGGTCTCAAACACGCCTGCGTTTTCAGCATTTGGCTTGTGTGTCTGTTGTGTGTATCGTCGTCAGGGCCGGCGTGCATGATTTGCTTTGCTGCATGAGGAAGCAGTTGCTGCTTGTCTCCCTGCGTTATATCCATTCTGAGGTTTTATTTTTTTCTGACTTTAATTCTTTTCCTTTTTCTTTGTCGAGTGTCGATATACGGCGTTATGGAGGAGGTGGTGGCATAGATGGGGAGAGCAAGATCATCTGGCATACACATGGCAATCATTTCCCTCTCTGTCCATGTGGGTGGGTGGGCGGCTCACGCCATTAGGGAGGCGTTCGGTGGACGAAGGGAGGGAGACGCGAAGAGGTACGGGGCTGCTTCTCAGTCATGGATGGGGCGTTGGATGCCGGGGGTGGCTGGTGTTGTCCGGGGACAGGTTTAAGACGGGAGATCCAAAAAACGAGGCGCGTGGTTGATGACGGCTGATGATGATCCCATGAGACCCGCAGCTACGCGAATAACGAAGACACAAAAATCAAGACCAGCAGATTGGTTGGCATTCATCAACAGTACACCCGGTGATCCATGTGGAATGTGGTGGCTGGCCATGCCTTGGCAAGGTGAATCAGGGGTTGTTGCCAAATTGCTGAAGTGGCATGTCGTCTCGCCTTGCTGAGGCTTAGGCATTCTTGGGGGAGGTCATCGCTCTTGCAGTGGGAATCTTGATATTGCCATCCCTAGAATTCCTGGACATGGCGAAGGAGGAGCTGAGAGCACAAAATGGCAGCCCTCCGCCTTGGCTCCTGTCTTGAATCAACACGCCCGACTCACTCGCCTCAGCAAGTCTGCCCACTCGTTCTATCTACCAACTCGACACCTCTCAACGCCCAATACTCTCCGCCGGTATCTATATTAACGCTGTGAGAACGAGACCAACATCCAACTCACCACCAACGTCCTCCTCCTTCTCCTCGCCTCTACTGCTGCGGCCACGACCTCCCCAACCTGCCCCGACCAGCTCGCACACCACCGACATCACTACCACCACCTCCGCACCAACCTAGCCGCCAGCGCCAACCCCAGCATCATCAACAACAACAACAACAATAACGGCAACAACAACGCCGACAGCGACGGCGTCCACAACCACAACGCCGCCTCCCCCTCCTCCTCTACCACCACCACCACCACTCCCCACCATGGCAACTGCGGCGATCACGCAGCAGCAGCAGCAGCAGCGGCAGCCCCTCCCCCTCCCCCGCCTCCACCCGCTCAACCCGTGCCGCCGTCGGCGCCGGACGGCACTGGCGTGCGGCGGCTGATTCCGCTGCCCATGCCGACGGGCGGGGTGAAGCCGAAGCCGGTGGTGGTGGTTCGAGGGGGGAGAGGGAGGGAAAGTCTAGGGGTATCACGATTGGATGCCTCCGACTATTTGGCAGGGTGATGTGAGCAGCTCACGGCGCTCATGCCTCGCTTCAGCCTAGAGCCACAAGATATCTCATGTTCGGCTGCTCTGCCTTCGCAGTAACCCCTCCCTGTGGTCGCTCAAACGTTGCAAAACAATATTTTAGTCTTTCTTGATTAGGGTATCGAAACTCTTACAGCCCGTCCTTCCCAGCCATGCGATGCGGTGTAGAAACAAACGCAGATGAACACCCCTGACCCTTTTTCGACCCTTTTTCAATGCAATCCTAACTCCTCAAACGCCCCAAAAGAAACCCTCTCTGAAATCACTCATACCGGCCAGGAAACAGCCCACTCAACGTCGCCTGCGTCGCCACCATCGGCTGCCGCAGCCGCAACGGCGGCGGCACGCTCACGGGACGGACCATGCCCGGCACCCCGGCCCCCTCCGTTTCGTCGTCGTAGGGGCTCATCTGAGGGTAGTCCGGGTGGCCCTGGCTCTGGGTCCGCGAGTGGCCCTTGGCGGACGTATTGGCATTATAGCCGGCCGCGTTCTGCGCGGCGAACCGCCCGCCGCCGAGAGCCTTCCAGAGCGAGCTGGCCGAGAGCTCATCGCGAGTGACGGGGGCCGGGTTGCGGGCAGTCTCGACGTTGAGCGGCGGCGGGCTTGTGGCGACGGGATGCCCGAGAGGGGGTCGGTACGCGGTGATGTTTGCCTGGGTGTATGGCCGTGCCGCAGGGGCGGCCGGCTGCGACTTGAGTGGCCAGTCGGGAGGGGGCTGGCGGAGGAACGGGGTGTCTGGCGTTGACGCGGAGACTGGCGCGACTAATTGTTCAGACTGGGGCGCAGTGAAGGGGCGCCAGGGCTGCGCCACGTATTCGGCCGGCCGCTGCTGGACGGGGTGCTGGAAGCCGCTGCCCTGTTGTGTGATCGGCGGGCTCTTGGCTGACAGGGCTGGACTTGTTCCGCGGCTGCTTGTTGGTTGCGACCACGTCGGGCTGCTCTGAAGGCTGTAGGATGAGACGGACGAAGCGGCGGATGAGGGGCGACGGGTGGGCGCAGAGGCGGAGGCCACATGGCTGGCGTGATTGTTGAGACTCGGTGCCGTGTCATACCCGATGGGGTTGAGCTGGATGGGGTTGGGGGAATCTTTGCTGTAACCACTCCTCCTGTTGTTGCCAGTGCTCGCAATCTCAGCCTTGATCTTCAGTCGCTCGACCAGGGCGGCATGTGATTTCTTGAGCGTCTTCTTCACGAAGCTTGCCATGATCACGTTGCAAGCCATGTCGACATCCTCGCGAAGGTAGAGTCCAGTTGACGGGACCTTAAGGCCAAGTTCGACAGGCGGTGCGGGTTCTCCGGGCAAGGAGCCGCCGACAGTCCATTTATCTCGAATGGCTGCCCATAGGTTAGCTTCGACTCGCCATGTGGTTTCACCGTCATTTTTGGGGGTGTGAGTGACTTACTCAACCCGGCTGGCGCATAGCAGTGAGTTTGTACGCCGTTCTGGAGATCGTGGAATGCGCATGTGTATGTGATGTCGCCCGACACCCCGGGGAAGTACGAAATCTTGTCGGTCAGGGAATACCACAGGCAGTCCAGCTCGTCGGCCTCGGCATGGGGTGGTACGGGGATTGGGTGGCGCTCCTTGACCAAGGGGTTGAGGTCGATCATTTCCTCATGGTCACGGAGAAAGTCGAGGACGATTTCCCGTGTGACGCCCGACGGGAGCGGGGTGACTGTGGTGAAAACAGTGTGCCTCGACATGGCGATGCCTGTGTAAGCCCAGCAACCCAAAGAGCAATGAGACTGGAGACGCGTTGCAAAATCGAGAAAACAAGAAGAGGCGCGTTGGGGAAGGGCTGAGGTCTGGATATTATACAAACATGTTCCCTACGTGAGAATATCATTGTTTGGACAAGGCCTGAAGGATTCAACTTGCATGGGCAGGGGCGGCTGAGCCAGATCCGTCTGGTGGCTTCATCCCTGGGGCTATTGTTGGGCGTGGCGCACGCACCCTGCCTCCCTGTCTTCCGATCTGGTGGTTGCGATGCGACTCAACCACGTGGGGGGGCGTGGCAATCAAGGCGGTGCAGCCAAGAATAGCACCCCCCCTGGCGCCCGGGATCCCTGGGACCCGGCCACCGAGTGAGCGCCGACTCAGCCAGCCAACCAACCACGCGGGAGCGACGCGCGCTGATGGTTTTGGGGGCGGCGGTCGGAAGCAAACATCACCCAGCCAACCCCAGGCCAGAGTCGTGCCTCTCGTAACCTGGTGGCTTCCGGCTGGCCCGATGGTTCGTGGGACGGTTAGGACCCGGTGAGCTTTTCCTCGCATGGCGTTCAGGGAACACTCTGAATCAGTCGGGAGAGCTGGTCTGGCAAACCCAGTTGATCCTTGCACCCGTCGCGGCTGACAGGACTGCACAGACAGGTGAGCACGACGAACACTCCAAATTGTGCAGTTTGTCGTCGTCAGCCAGCCAGGTTTGGGCCTGGCCAAGTTTGGGTTGGGCCGCCCGACGACCGCGCCGCCAAACCGGCCCGGTCAGATCTCCTTGCACCAGCGTGCCAGCACCGCATTTAGCTTCACGGCTGCTGGGATCTCCTCGAGCGCGACGTCCACCTTCCACATCTTGGCGTCCAATCCTCCCAGGCCCGCCGTGCCCCTGCCGCCCGCCGGCGCCGGAACGAGCAATCCGAATGCGACCAGGCGCTCCCACGCCATCCCCGCCGTCCCGCGGCCCCAGACCCGTGCTCCACCCCCAAGCGCGAGCATCCCGGAGCTTGCTGACTGTACACGCTGCTTACCCATCAGCGACGTGTACTCGTCGTACGCCATTGCAAAGTTGACGGTGTCGGTATGGGCCACGATGTCCAGCCGGGCGGCGGCGATGAGCATGGACAGGTCCAAGTCCGAGAGTGCTCCGAGCAGATGGAGCTTGGAATCCGGCGGCTCCAGAGAGACACCGAGAGCCGTGGGTTGCGGGATTTGCAGAGACGGCATCGTGGGGGAGAGCGCTGCCAGGGGCAGGATGCACGTTGTCAAGAATGCCGAGACCGACTTGGTGGTGTAAAAGTGCGATTCCAGGAGATCCGTGAAGAGAGGCGTTTGACGGAGGGACTGTAAACTGGTGAGCAAGCCGAGCGCCCAAGAGCGTAATCTTCCACGCTGCACACGGTATTGTCCCTACCTCGATCTTGCCGTTCCACCACTCCCAGAAGGCGCCGTGGCCTTCCAGCTCCGGGTTGATGCCTTCGAGAGTCATGTCCTCCTCGTCGATACTGAGCCCTTGTTTGCATACGTCCCAATATGCCGGAAGACTCTTTGGGAGAGAGAGGTAGACGTATCTATGGCTGAAGCGACTCTTGACTCTCTTCTCGAGGCTCTCGACTACGTCGATCCTCGTTGTCAATCCGAGCACCGCAATGGGCGCCTTCCGCGCCTGGGCAATGTCGAAGAGGTTGTAGAGGAGGGTCTGCCGCGCATGGGTTGCAAAGAGGTCGAACTCGTCGATCACAAAGACGATGGACTTAGAGGTTACGCCGTCGTGAGTCTCGGCGATCTCGGACGGGTGCGACAGCAGGGCTAACAGGGATGCCATGGTGTCGGCGTGGCTGGTGGTCTATTTCGCGCCGACTCCGGTTAGTTGTAAGTGTGCATGCCCACAAGGATTGACCGACTTGCCTTGTTGACGAGGTCATCTTCAACCTCCATCTCCTTGCCAAGCTGGCGCCAGATTTCCCTCAGGGCCAGCTTGTCATCGGTATGGATGAACCCGCTCAGCCTGACGACGTGGAATTGATCGTGGTGCTGTTTTGACAAGTCGGCAATGATGGATTCAACCAGCTACCACGCAATTAGCTCAGCCAAGACCAGGGGACAGCGAGGAGGAGGGCGTACCGTCGTCTTGCCGCACCCACGGGCACCTATGACCATCATCGAGTTGCCCTCGCCCGCCACAACAGTCTGCTGCACAAGCTGGTAAGCCGTGTCGTAGGCCTCGCCCTGTCCGCGCAGCTTGATGCGGCGCTTGCCCAGGCAGCGGTCAAGCAGCACTCGCTGGGCCGAGCGGAGATGTTGGTCGAAGTTCGGGATATCCGGCCGGCGGTCATCCCGTGCGACCACAGACAGCCGAGCGGCATCATTCCCGTCGCTGCCCGCCAGGGTGGCGTCGTCTTGGGAGCAAGAGCGGCATATCCAGTCGCCTTCAGGGATTTCGGCCAGCCCGTAGCATTTTTGGTGCACAGCCATGTCGCAGTTGTCGCAAAAGACGATCTCGTTGGGTTTCTTTGAATCCGGCTTGCCGCAGAGAGCGCAGACCTCGTCGTCTTCCTCGTCGCTGCCAGATTCATCCATGACTTCCGGTGCTTGGCGGGGTTTTCTGGACGATTTTGAAGGTGTCCCAACCGCTAGCTCGTCCAGGGCATCGTCGTCAAGCCTGTGTTCAAAGGCCACGGTCTTCCGCAGCTGATCTGGGCCAGGCTTTCCTTTGCGGGGGGTCAAAATACCCTTTGGCAGCTCGGCGGCGGAACCAGTCCCATTCAGGGCCGCGGCTCGGGCGCGCTCTTCGAGGTCCTTCTTGCTGGGCCGGCCGCGCTTCTTCTTTACTACAGCTGGCCCCTCCATCACTGGAACTGGTGCGGCAGCCGGTTTTTGACGGCCGGGACGAGATACGACAGCGGGGGCGCCGAGCTCATCCTCCCCAGAGTCCGGGACGTCATAGACGCTTTCCTTCTGAGCGCTGGCAACCGCCAGCGCCGTCTTGGACTGCGCCGGCTGTGCTCGCCGCTTTCGCGGCCTCTCCTCGACCTCGGGCACATCCCACGCGTCTGCTGGTGGCGGCGAGGGCTTCCCAACTTGGGCGCCTCTGACACTGCGGCCGCGACTCAGAGCTCCGCCTCTGGGGGCGAGTGATTTGGGTTCTCCATCAGGGCCGGCATCGTCAACAACGGCAGTGGACGGCTCCACGGACGGCTGGTTGCGGCGTTTCTTTGCTGTTGGTGCACGCGGCTCCTCGTCGTTCTGGGCCCTCGCCCGTTTCCTGGGGACAGGGGCGCTCCTGTTGCTGACGGGCATTGCTGTTTCGCTGTTGGCCCAGTCGAGGTCGTCAAAGCGTCCGCGTCCAAGTCTGTGTCCTGGGAGGTGTCTGGCGTGGCTGGGCGCGTGTCGAGTCTGTTAAGCCCGTTGCTGCTTCGTCGTGTTGGCGCGTCGACATGAGAGATGAGAAAGCGCGTCCTTTGCATTTTCAAGCATGTCAGGGGTGAGTGAGGCTGGCCAAGCAACGCGGCTGGCCTGGGCTGGAAAACGGGGCTGCTTGCTGGCCAATCAACAAAGCATTGGCCAATCAGCGCCGCCAGAAATTGTTAGTGCCACTATGCTTCAATTTCACCTCTCTCAACTTCAACACCACCCCATGGACGCGACAACATGGTCAACCTTTTTGGTTTATCGAGAGCGGTAGAAAATTTAAAACGACGACCAACGACTATAACGACATGCAGTGCGATCCTGGCCATAAAAGTTTACAACTTTCCTCCCAACCGTGGCACCCAGCTGCCCTCCCACGCGTCCAGCACCCGAACTCTGCTGGTCCCAAATTAACGAGCTGCATCACGATCACAGCTGAGTCTTCCTTCCCGCCACCTGCATCTGGTCCACCATCATGGCTTCGCACTCCGTCAGAACGTTGCCTGGCTCTCGGTTAGCTCTCCTCTTGCGTTTCGAGGGACACGCCCAACAGCCGCCCAAGCACTTACCCTCGCCGTCCTCAACCGTGCCCCTGGCCCAGATCTTGCGTCCCTCCTTCTTGACAACCCGCGACCGGACCACCACGACCCCCGGAACCTTGACGGGCTTGAGGAAGTTGGTTGTCATGGTTGCCGTGTACGCACACTCTGTCCACAGGAATCCCCATTAGCCTCCAAACACTATCCACACGTCTGTGTGCTTGTCGTGTGCGAGGAGGATAGCTAAGACTCACGGCTCTGGTTGTCCGCCGCGGCGCACATCATCTCGTCCAGCAGCACCACCACCGCCCCGCCATGCAGCATCCCCTTGAACCCGCACATGCCCTCGCCCAGATCCAGGAGCGCATTGAACAGCAAGAACGGCTTGTTCGGGTCCTCGCCGTCCTGGAGGCCGCCGCCCTGCAGCAGCGCCTTGTTTTTTGAGACAGGCTGCTGCTGCTGCTCCTCCTCTGGCTTGTCCCGCGAAGGCAGCTTCAGGAAATACGTCACGCACGCCCGCACCGTCGTGGCGCTGTTGAGCGTGTCGCGCACAAACTGCATGTCGCCCGCCGCCAGCTGGCTGCGGTCCGACACCACAATGTCGAGCACCGCCGGGTCCGTCAGCGCCCTCGCCGTCCAGGGGATGGCGAGGAAGTGCGCGAGCGGGTTCTTGATGTACTGGTTGTGTTTTCCGGGGCCGCTGAGCTTCGCCTGCTTGGTGGACGCGTGGTCAACATTCTGCTGCCGGCTCTGCTGGGGGTCCCGAGTCTCGGGCTTCGGCTCCTGGGAGATGTTGGTTTTCTCCATGGTGAATCCGATCGGGCGTCGCGATTGTGACAGAAGTCGAAGAAGGGGCCGACCGTAGATGAAACCTTGACACCGAGTTAGAGGATGAGACAGAGTGCGGACGATGGCGGGGAATGCGTGGACAGCGTTAAGGCCAACCTCCCAAGATTTTGAGCGCTGCGGGTCATGCAAACGAGGAAGCAACACCTTGCTTGCCGCTCAGTTGTTCTGGCACCTCAGAGCACCCGCGTCTCTCCTCATCGTAGCTTCCACCATCAACCCTCCCCGTCATGCTCAGGGGGAGGAGGCGGTACCCGCAAACCCCATATCCCGTTGTCCCCGTCCCAGGATTGTAGGGCTGAGGGCCATCAAGATCGAGACCAACAGCCCTGCCCTGCCCGCCAGGCGCGCCATGAAACCGAGGCGAAGAACCCAACGTTGCACGCATGTATGGCACAGTCAATCTAATTCTTTTATTCTTGTATTCAATGCCGTCTAATGACTCCAAACCATGCCCGCCTCCGTCAACCCTCACCAGGGTTAAATGTATACACAATAAACCGCCCAAAACGCCCCCCCTCCCAATGTGCTTTGATCCAAACCATACCGCCCTGAGAATATCTTATATGCCGAACCACATCTTTAACCGCTCGTACGTGTAAAAGCTCGCCGCCACCATGGGCACCACCTTGGCGTAGCCGATGGTCAGCCCCACAAAGAAGCCCCGGAAGCCGCGCTCCCGCATGATGAGCTTGGCCGTCTCGCCGATGCGCATCCGGCGCCCGTCCCCGACGGCACCGCCGACCTGCATCCGCCGCCTGATCACCTCGAGGGGGTACGACGCCGTCTGGGAGACCAGGCCCGCGATCCCGCCGGCGAACAGCTCGGCCCAGGAGCGGAGCGGCGCAGGTTTCCCGGGCGGGGAGTTTTTGGGCCTCGGTAGCGTGGTGTACTCGGCGATCTTGGGGTGGCGGAGGAGGTCGCCGGCGGTGTCGTGGGTGAGGAAGGACATGCCGGCGTAGGGGAGCATCCCGAGGAGGGTCGGGGAAAAGCCGCGGTAGAAGTTGACCAGCCCGAAACTCCGGGTCGCGGGCGCCGCAGCGCTGGCGAGAGTGTCGGCCGCACCGCGGACAGTCGAGGCGGATACGGCAGCCGCATCCGCTGCGGGCTGCAGCGGTTTTGCGAACTGTCGCTCGTTGTAGATCTGCTTGCATATTGACCGGAACGTTGAACGGCTATCCTTCCGTGTCTCAAAAGCAAGCCGTACCCTGACGACCTCGAGCGGGTATGTGAAGAAGACCGAGGTCACGCCCGCCATGGAGCCGCTGATGAGGCGGCGGAACGGGGTCTCCTTATCTCTGCTGGGGATGACGATGGCTCGGATCTGCTCGTATGCGAGGAACTTGATGGCCGCATAGGGGAAAATCCTCAACAGGGTGGCCGAGTGCCCGCGATAGAGCCCGAGGGCGCCATCTTGGTGGTAGATGTGCTTGATGGCCTCGCCTACACCGAACCAAGAGCCTGTGTATCGGACAAATTGCGGGTTGTGGGACTGAAAGAGGATTTTGACCCGATCAAGGGGCGCGACCATTGTCTTGGCCTGTAAACGCGTAAATCAGCAAGCCTGCCTATTTGTCGAGGGCTTCGCGGGCGGGAAAGTCACGTACCGCGCAGCCCGCCAGACCGCCTGCCACCCCTGTCCTCCACACATAGTCGAGACTCCGCTTGTCCTTGGACGCCTTGCGGGGCACTTGGGCCTCGTCGTCGGTCGGACAAAGAGCGGGCTCCTTCGACGGGGTCACCGGTGTCCGGGGTACATCGGGGGCGGCGGCCTCTCTCGGTCGGTGCGGCGGCGAGACCCCCGGCATGGAAGCATAACTCATGAGGGCCGGGGGTATTCCCTCTCCGGGAGGGGGGGTGCGGTCCGGCGCTGTGCGATGAGGGGTGCTCGTGGGGTCGGGACAGGCGGAGGGGTGCGCGACAAGCGCTTCGGCTGGGGTGTCTGTCGATCCTGTCTCGTTGCTGTCGAAGGGGAAATCTGGCAGATCGTGGATGCGCGTGTCAGGTTTGTTGTCGTTGTTGTTGTCGTCGTCGTCGCCGTCGTTATTGTTGCCCTGGGGATGCGCCAAAAAGTGCGTGTGGGCAGGGAAGTCGGTTGCTGATGTGAGCAAGTCGAAAGCCAGACGACGACGGGCGAAATTCCGGAAATGCAACACCGAACGTCATCCCTGGGCGACCAGAAAAAGTGACCACTGAGCATTAGGCCGGCGCCCCGCCTCCACAAGCCGAGGATTACCGACGCCCCGGCTTGCTCCCGTTGCCCGTGGGAGAGTTAGTTTTGCTCTCAATCAAGCCTCCAGGGGGACAGGGGGACAGGGGGAGGGGCTCACACGACACCCTCTCGGCCCCATATTTTTCACCAGGCGAGCCCTTTTTCGCTGTCGTCGAGGGTGGGACGCACCCCCGAAGCGAGTTCCCCCCACACGGACGGCGCGCCAACTGACCTAGACCTGGCCCGGTCGGCCGCTCCATGCCATAATGGCCTCGCCGTCATCCATTCTCTGGCAAAATGATGGCAAGACAGTGGTTCTCCTGGACCTGCCACGGTCAATCGAGGAGGCCCAGGTACCCTCGAGCGCACTGAGAGCTGGCGATGGGAGAGAAAGGAGAGAAGGGAGCGGTGGGAGAGACGAGAGAGCCCCGACGCAGCTTCGCCGGCTAGTCTCGGAGCTCCCCCCGGCGGCTCCCTTCCCAACCCCGGAGCCCAAGGCGGGCGGATCCCATCTCTCGGCCGCGTCGCCCTCGGCGCAACTAACTGAGCTCATGACCCAGGCTGCTGTTGCGGCCGCCCTGGACCAGATCAAGCAGTCACATGATGGCCCCTGGTGCCTCCCACGCATCACCTCGAGCCCAACACCAAAGCCGGGCGCAGTCAAGCCGCCACCGCTGCCTCCCACCCCAGGCCCAATAACGGACGCATCCCCGGAATCGGAGCCCTCCAGCCCGCCTCCCCCTCCTGAAGCTCCTCCGGGGAACCCCCCCGCCACCGTCCCCGACCACGACCCATCGCTCTACCACCTGCCCCCAAACTCCCACCCCCTCCCCGCCACCATCTCACCCACCTGCCCGCCCTCCCTCCCCCCCACCGCCCCGGCACAATTCAACCTCATCGTCCTCGACCCGCCCTGGCCCAACCGCTCCGCCAAGCGCAAGCGCACCGGCCCGGGCAGCTACACCCCCGCGCCCGACCTCTCCTCCATCCGCGCCCTGCTCCACAACATCCCCGTCGCCTCGCGCCTCGCCCCGGGCGCCCTCGTGGCCGTGTGGGTGACCAACGCCGCGCGGTTCGCCGACCTGCTGACACGGCCGCACGCCGGTGGTGTGTTTGCCAGGTGGGATGTTGAGCTGGTCGGGGAGTGGACCTGGCTCAAGGTGACGGCGGCCGGGGAGCCCGTGGTCGCGCTCGAGTCGCGCTGGCGGAAGCCTTGGGAGCGGCTGCTCATCGCAAGGAAGAGGGGGGCGGCGGGCGGCGGGCCGGTGGAGGGCAAGGTCATCGTGTCCGTGCCGGATGTGCACTCGCGGAAGCCGAACTTGCGGGGGCTGTTCGAGGGGCTGTTGCCGGAGCGGCATGAGGCGTTGGAGGTGTTTGCGAGGAACCTGACGGCGGGGTGGTGGGCGTGGGGGGACGAGGTTCTGCTCTTTCAGCGGAAGGAGTGTTGGGTTGATCAGAGCGAGGAGGACGAGCGCGGTGCTTGACCCCGTGAGAGAGGTAGTGCGTGATAGTACAAAGTTTCTAGCATGGTATATGGTACATTCCGCCCAGGTTGCCTGCCTCAGTTTCCGCGCCAGAGCCCGGTCGTAACAGCGTCAAGCGTACAGAGAAGCCCCAGCATCCTAACGCTTCCCTTACGGGTTCGCCCCTTTCTTCCCCATCCTGTTTATCGAGCATCATATCTGCTCCTCCTGATCAACCTCGGCCCATTCTCCGTCGTCTTCCTCCGTCTTCAGCCCATTCGCCCACCCTCCGTCTTTCAAAAACGCGGCCGCCTGCTCCTTCAACGCCAACCGGTCCTCCGGCTGCGAACCCCACGTCCTCCGCGGGATCTGTCCCCGCTTAGACTGTCGCTGCACCTGCTTGTCTCTCTCGTCTTGCATCTTCTTGAAGATGCCGTGGTCGAACGCATCGCGGTCCTTCTCGGCGGGCGGCTCCGGCCACACGAACGGCTTCACCAGCTCGGCGATCATCATCTTTTTCGACCGCGGGCGGTACCACTTGCCCCTGTTGCCGAACTTTTGTCTGGGCGCCGGCTGGTTGATGAACGACCGCACCGCCGTCACCTCGACATTGTAGGCGTGGTACAGGTAGTCGCGCAGGTCGAGCTTGTTGAACTGCAGCGGCACGGTGAACGTCGCAAGGTTCGGCGGCTGCCTCGGGTTCGGGCGGATAAAGGCAATGATGTGGTTTGGTCTGGAATTCAACGAAAGACGCAAATCATCAGCATCTCTCTCTCAAGCAAGCTCCAAATCGGGAGGCGGCCCGCGTACAGGAAGATCTGCTTGGTGCCGAATCGGCGCGGCACTTGCTGGGCTACTGCCTCTGCTGCCGCGGCTGCTAACGGTGCCACCATGGTTGTGTACTCGGGGGCTGTTGGGGAAAGGAACCTGGGCGCCTGGCAGCAACTCCTCCGTTCACAGCAAAAGCGCTTGTCGCGTTGATGCTTCCTGAGCCAGATTTTCTGGCAGCCCTGCAGAAAACTGGCCGGGCCGCTGCCAGGTGGCCCGCACACGGCACCTTGGATCCAAGTGGGTCGTCCCCCATCCCCGCTCTCTGGTGGATCCACAGGGGCCACTGCTCCACAACAGTCAGCTCAGCTCCAAGATCTCGAATTACGGCAACGAAGAGGTTGGTCATGTATCTGCTTCGTTCATGTGTCCCTAAATTCTAATCCCATCGCTACCGATTGCCAGCCGTTACGCGACACCATGCCGCGGGCCTAACGCCATCCTAAAAATTTACACGTCCAGACCATCGACGACAACGCCCTTGGTCCAGGTCAACTGCATGTGGCGGGCGACCTCGTTGGCCGCGTCCTCCGAGACCAGGATGCTGACCACATACAGGGCAGCATCCATACCCGCCGCCACTCCCCCACTGGTGACGACACGAAGCCCACCAAGACGCATCGCGGCGCGGCGAGCAATCGACTCGCGGCGCGAGGCGCCCTTGAACGACATTGACCCCTTCCTGCAGGTATTGTCAGCCGCATGTAATTAGAACAGTATCCAGTGGCCGGCCAGCGGCGGGGTGTAGACTCACCGAGCGTTGGAGGCGCGCCTGGCGTCCGACTTGCGCCGGATATAGGGGTTCTCATCCTCGTCTCCGAGCTCAAAGCGCAGGTTGTTCACCACATAGCGGGCGTCTTCAATGACGTCGGTGTGTTCGCCCATGAGTCGGACGACGGCGTGGCTGCACGCGTTCTCGAATTTGGTAATGTGGTCGGGATGGGTGGTGGCGGCGAGGCCGCTCAGGATGCCCTGCTCCGCCAGGAAGAGGGAGCCGGTGCAGATGGAGAGCAGTGTGCGCTCGCGGCTGGGGTCGTTCTTCTGGAGCTCCGAGTAGGCCGAGATGAGGCTGAGCGGCTCAGCCTTGGCCTTCAGCACGTCATCGACATTGCCGCCGAGGACGACGAGGACATCAAAGTCGTTGAGGCGCTCGTGGGCCTCCTTCCAGGTGCATTGGGATCCAATGATGACGCCCTGGTCGGACAGGACCTGAGGCTCGCCCGCCGCGATGGTCACCTCGAAAGCCTTGGAAGCTATTTCGTCAAACACCTTGGTCAGTATTACTGCATTTTAGGGATGCTGTTGTGCGTTGGGTTCGGCAGTCATCGAAGCGCCCGCCAATTGGGTGTCGGGCTGCGCGCTCGTATCAGGGCTCAAAAGCCCGCGGCCGCACAGGCGGGCAAGGTGCGGGGGTTGCAACAAAGACGAGTCAGTGGCAAACTACTCACTGGGATCCTGGGCATCATGGAGGGCCGAAGTCAGGACCTCGAGAGGTCCAGCAAAGTCCAGGAGGTTGAACTTGGGATGCAGGGCAAAGAGCACATCAATTGGCTCGTCTGCCACTGCGGACGTCTTGCTGGCCATCTTTGGCAACTGGATATGTGATGTGGTGGTTGAGAGGGGCGGCGGTGGCCTGATGTTCGTGCCCAAGCGGGTGGGATGATGTCAACGGTCCTCACGGTGCCAAGGTGAGAGGAAAGCGGACGCAGAGGCGGGCTGCAGATAGGGGAAGCTAGGAGGCAGGAGGAGGAGGAGGGAGATGGGAGAAGTGGTGGGAAATGAGAAAGTTTGGCCAACGGTGCTGACGGACGGGATACACGGCGTTTTGTGTCTCGACCCCAAGAGGAGGAGGGGCTTCGATCACGTCGGTCACGAGAGAGCTCACCTGTGGCAGCCCCACCAAAGAGGGGCACTCACCCCTGCGAGAGGCCCTCTCGGACCATGCATCAGACGAGCCGGGCCCACCGCATTCCTGGGGTTGGGCCCACTTTGGCAGCTTAGCAGTGCGGGGTTGCTGGTGACAAGGCCCAGCGGGACAGCCCAGCCTGAGAGCTGGGTCACATGGTGGGGCCCATCAAATTAGCGCGATGCAGCCTGCAGGATGGAATCCAAGCCCAAATCGACTGAACCTGGAATCGAATGTTGCATCCGACAACCGAAAAAAAAAGCACCAGACCAGGCCAACCACCAGCCCCGATGAAGCCGTTGATACCACCCGCACATCTTTCCATCTCGACTTGTTGGCGTTGACCGTTTGTCCGGACGCAGTACCCGGCCAGATAACCAGCTATCTCTAGCTCCCAGCGATCAGCACCCGTCTTCGCCTAGTTCAACACCGGCCCTGTCGTGGGCGGTCACCTTGGACCTGGATGCACCGCTGGCAGCGAGCAGGGAGCACGAGGCCCTTCGATCGTCCCGGCTCGCTCTAGCACCGCATCGGCCAGCCAGCCAGCCACCTCGAGTGCAAACCATTCTGCGTCGATCAGGATGACTTCATCTGGGTGAGTCCCCGCCCCTCCTCCATCCACCCTCCATCCCTCCCCAAGCAGCCGGCCCTGTGCTCCGAGCCCCAACCGCTAATCCATGCCGCAGGTCTTCCAAGGACCTCTCCAAGGCCCTCAACGGCTTCTTCCAGGCGCCGACGCTGCCCCTCCCCCCCGACATCACCACCATCGTTGCCAGCTACCTCGAGAAGCACGAAAAAGCCGACGAAGGGTCCGGCGAGCGCTTGGGGGACGAACTACTCGGGATATGGGAAAAGTCCGTGCAGGACCACCCTGAAAAATACGCCGCCTTTATCGCCGTTCTGCGACAGCTCCGTCCGGGTCTGCGGAACCCCGCCAGGGTGTTCAAATGGTGGGACAGGCTGCTCGACCCGGTCCTGGACCATGCCGACAGGGAGAAGGGCCTCGCGAGGGAGGTCATGGATCACACCCTCGATCTCTTTTCGGCTGATGAATACGATGATCCCACGGCGTGGAGCGAAGACGGCCTGGCGCCGCTCGTCAACCGTCTCCTCGTGCGGTGGATGGAGGTGCGCGAGACTAAGCCCGACCTCCGCCCTGCGGCCGACCTCAAGGAGCAGATGATCAAGGACGCTCTGATGGCGTTTGGCAAGAGGGACCCCAAGGGCTTCTTGGCCGCCTTGAACAGCTTTGTCGTCAAGAGGGAGCATAGAAATGCTGCGCTGAGCCTCCTCTGTGGATTTGTGTCGGGCGGGCCACCGCACCTCTATCTCATCCTCCAAACGCCCCTGTTTGGGAACATCCTGCACTCGCTGCAGAAGGATGAATCGACCACCACGGTTGACCTCGCTCTCATAGCGCTGGTCATGATCCTACCGTGCATACCGAGCTCGCTGGTTCCCTTCCTCTCCACCCTGTTCAACATCTACGCCCGACTGCTGTTCTGGGACCGGGACTCGTACTTTGCTCAGCAGCACGTCGAGATGGGGATCGACAACGAGGCCGGAGGGGTTTCCTGGGATAAGTCGCTTCTGGATCCTGACAATGATGGCCACTCCCTCTCGTATCTGCCAGAGTACTTTGCCGTGCTGTACGGCCTGTATCCCATCAACTTTGTCGACTACATCCGGAAACCTCACAGGTATCTCCGCCATGCGAACAACGCCGAGGACATCGACGTCCAGGCCGTGGAAATCAGGGACCGGTCTGAGCAGTTCAGGAAGCAGCACTTGTTGCATCCCAACTTTTACAATCTCACCATCGATTCCGAGAAGACAGACATGAGCCGATGGATCAAGTGCGAGGCTGGTGAGGTCCTCGCCGACTGCCTGGCGCTGGTGGTCGGCCAGACGCCCGACTCGGCCCCCGTCCGCCCGCCCACGTTGCTCCCGGGCGCGGGAGGTCCAGCCATGGGCGAGGGATTCGAGTTGGACGCCTTCGATCCGGCTCTCCTAGGCAGTTCGGCCCACGGCCATGGGCTGCACCCCGTACCTTCCACCAGCTCCATGTCCATCAGCCGAGGGAATCATACCCCGTCGGTTCGCCGGGGCTCGCAGTCGAGTCAGCCGTCGGCTTTCGACATGTCTGAAGCGAGGCATAGGGCGCCGGGCGACGACAGCCCGACGCTGCCGCCGAGTCTCGGGCAGTCAGCGGCCCTGGGTCAGGCTCATGAAACGGCTCATTCGGCTGCTCTCGCTCGAGGCGGGCTCCATCAGTCGCTTGCCAACGACAGCGTTCCGTCGCTGGCGCTCAACCCTCAGGAGCAGGCAGGCGAGAAGAGCCCGCTGCTGCAAGCGCGCGGGCAAACCTCGGGTCTGCCCCGGCAAGGTTCCAGCAATGGTGCGGAGGAGCAACTGGCTCTGTTACAACACCACAGGCTTCGTGTCATCAATGATCTGCAGTACGAGAGGTTCATCAAGGAGCAGCACATGATCCACATGGGGGAGCTGCGGCGACGGCAAATCCGGGTGTCGGCAACGGAAGCCGAGACGCAGAACCTGGTGATGGCGAACCGTAGCCTGAAGCAACGGCTCGACGAGGCCAAGCGAGGGGAGGCACAGACCAAGAAGGAGTTTGACAACCGTCGGAGCATGACGAAAAAGTGGGAAAGCGACCTCTCGAACAAGCTGCGGGCGTTGCGGGAGGAACAAAAGAAGTGGAACGCCGAAGGCAGCGAGCTCCGTCAGCAGCTCAGCAGAGCGCAAGAAGAATGCGACAACCTGCGGCGGATCGTCTCGGAGGCGGAAGGCAAGAGGCTCGAATCGGAGCAGAACCTCGAGGCGGCCGACATCAGCACGGGCATGATGGATAGGCTCAAGGCGGAGATTGCGCGGCTGTCTGCGTCGGAACGGGAGTTTCAGGGCAAGGAGACGAGGATGGAGATCTCGGCACAGGAGACGGCGGCGGCGGAGGCCAGGGCGCATGAGCTGGCGGCGGAGATGGCGGCACGGGAGGAGCAGCTGCAGAAAGCGGAGCGGCAATACGCGGCGCAAACCGAGGACCTCGAACGGCAACTGGCCAAGGCGCTCCAAGACAGCGCCAGCAAGCGGTCGGGCGACGTGGCGGCAGCGTACGAGAACGCGCTGTCGTCGGCGCGAGCAAAGAACGCGGCACTCCAGAAGCAGTACGAGAACCTCACGAAGAAATGCACAGCGCTGGAGTCGTCGCTGCTGGACATGCAGTGCGAGGCCGAGCAGAAGAGCAGGAGAGCGGAGTGGAGCCCCTTGGCGGATGGCGAGGGCGGCGAGCCCTCAATGACGGGCAGGAGCCCGATTAGCATTCAGAGCCGGCAGCGGGGGTTCTCGGAGTCGGAGACGGCGGAGAGCTTGACACGGAGCATGACGATGTCGCCGCCGCTGGAGCGAGTGGCGACCTCTCCGGGGTCTGGAGGGAATGCTGCATCGAGCCCGCCCGGGCAAGGCAGGCCGGGGGAGGCCAGTGGGTCAAGCAAGATCAGCACCAGCCCGCATGCCGAGAGATACTTTGGGCGAGGTGAGTTGGCGGTCCCCCCGCAATACTTGAAAGTTCTTGCTGCTGACAAGATGCGTGTAGGCGGGGTTCAGAACGCTGCGCGCAAGGGGGGCAAGGATACGAAGAAGGAAGAAAAAGGCGAGAAAAAGGACAAGGACAAGAAGCCCGGGGGAATGAGGGCGATGCGGGGCTTCGTGTGATTTCTCTGGGTAGTAGGTTGTTATAGGTTGTCTCTGGAGGCTCGCTTACGAATGACAAAGGATGCTGGTTAATGAGACATATGACTATATACATAATCTTCGCTGCATACGTAGCACTGAGGCCTGATTGTGTAATGTTGAATGCGGGCAGGATTCTGGGCCTGTAAATTACGGAATACATTAAGCCTGATGCAGGCAGTTGTATGAATATTCCACGACGCGCCTTTGTTTGAGAAGAAGGCTTAACTACGCTTATCAAATGCGCCCCGAACCTCGAGCACCAACACCAACAGCAGGCAAGAAGGACGAGACTGATTCAGGGCTTGAACCTGGCTTTCCTGCTTTCCACTTCTGCCTCGAGCCCTCCAATTCTGGGGCTGTTGGAGGCTCGATTTCTTGGCGTCAAGTAAGCTTGGTTGGGGCGCAGCAATTCTCTCCGCACAAGGCTTCAACTGACTTTCCGTCGACGACCCGTCGTAAATACTGGTTTGCAACAACGGCCACTTGGCCTCACCAAAGTTATTCGCCCAATTCTAGGCACTTAGGGAAGTAAGTGAAAAAAAAAAAAAAAAAAAAAAAAAAGGAAACAAGAAAAAACACACAACACAAGGCACTCCCTGACTAGGTAACACAACAAAGGCGGGCTTCGTGCCTGACAATTCGACCCAAGGTTTCCCCACTCAACCCAGATTGCAACTTACAAAGCCAACACAACCATGAGCGTCGGGCTCGGGTTCTCCGCCGGTGACTTTATCACTGGGTTGGAGCTGATGGCGACTATCATCGATGTTCTACGTGAAAGCGGCAACTCGAGTCAACGGTATCA
>MU855530.1:0-47730 GCA_033296695.1 Staphylotrichum tortipilum | reverse complement strand
GCGGTTTAGGGCTGCGTTTGGCGGGGTGAGGGGGAGCACGGCGAGGGGGGGGTTGGGGGGGAGTCGGTTTGCGGGGAGGGATGGGGACGGTGATGGGGAGGTGGACGAGGGCGGGGAGTATGATGGGTTTGGGCTGCGGGGACGGGGTGGGGGATTTAGAGGGCGCGGGGGTAGGGGAAGGGGAGGTCGCGGGGGGCGGGAGCTGTTTGATCCGACCGAGGGCCGCGGGGATTTCTATGGCGGGCGGGGAGGGCGGCAGGGCGGTCCCGCGGTCGTGCCGCCGCCCCCTCCGCAGCAGCAGCAGCATAAGCCGGATCTGAAAGACGACTTCCCCGCGCTGCCGGCCACGGGCGCGGCGCCGGCCAAGATCGAGACAAAGTGGGTGGCCAAGCCGGGCGCCGTCGACCTGCCGCTGTCGCCGCCTGTGGGCAAGTGGGACGAGGAGGTGGCCGCAACGCTGGATGCCGACCAGAGCACGTCATAGGAGACGTGCTTGTGGGGTCAGGCGGAGGCTGGTTATGAGCGAGACGATGGTTTTGGATGGACAGGCGACGGTTATGGAGGACTGGACGATGGTTATGGAGGACCAGGCGATGGTTTTGGAAGACGAGACAATGGTTTTGCGGGACCAGACGATGGGAGTGAGGGTCAAAGGGGTGCCCCTGCGGGTTCGCGGGGAGGAAACGCATGAACTTGACGATGTCGGCGATGTCATGACAAAATATGGGCGGTATTCTACATGGACCCAAAATGCTGTTGCAGCAGATAGTGCTATGTCTGTTGCAATCACACAATCTTTCCGAGTAACCACTATTCTTTACAACATTTCGCTTGTATCTGATATCCCTATACCGTAAGACCTTGTCCTTTCCCTTGCAACGCCAAAACACCAGCCAATGCAAAACAGCCCAGCTCGCGCCGTCAGTACCACCCGCCCCTCTTCGCTCCCGGCGGAGGAAGCGCACCGCGACCACTGGCCCACCACGGGAGATAGCCACCAAGACCACCGCTCCTCCGCCCCCGCCGAAGATAGCTACCACGACAAACGTTCCTGAGCCCCGGCGGAACAGAGAGGCTACCGGTCTCTGATCCGGGTGGACAACAGCCACCACGATCACCGCTGCTCAGCCCACCATCGCCATGCCCGTGCGGCCCGGGGGTACCCGCCTACCACCCCCTTCTAGCCCCCCGCGGACGATAGCCACCCCCGCCACCACTCCTCGGCCCCCCCGGGCCCCTCCCCCCCCCGCCGTCCCCATACCCGCCTCCTGGCCCGGTCGGCACACCCCCCATATCCTCATCCCCGCCCATCTGCATCGGCAGACGCGGCCTTCCCCTCATCTCCTTGGGGAACGCATCGTACGCCTTGCGCATCTGCGCAAAGCCCAGGTGCATTTTCCCGAAAAAGTGGTCCGCCAGCCGCCGGTCGTTGTCCAGTCTGCTCAGATATGCGCCGCACACATCGCACACCTGCAGCTTCTGGTGGCCCGACGGCCCGGACGTCTCGGACAGCGCCTTGAGCTCCTTCTCACGGTCGGCTTTCGCCGCCTGCGCGTGCCGCACCTTGTAGTACTCGTCGTACGCGCGGCCGACCTCGCCGCACTCGGCGAGGATCTCGACCTCCAGCAGGCCGTTTGCGATGGTCGAGCCGAAGTCCGAGATGGACTTGAGGAGCGCGTTGGTCTGGCGGACCTCGTCGGGGGTCTTTTCGAGGCGGCGCTGGAGGGTATCGATGTTGCGGTTGCAGGACTCGATGCGGCTCTGCAGGTCGCGCAGGTAGTCGTGCTCGAAGCCGTATCGAGCCCTTTCTTGCTCGGACAGGGCCTCCCATTCCGCCTTGAGGGCCTCCGAGTGCACGCGCGGGCAGGCGCCCAGGTCGGCCTTGGTGTTGGTGAAGAGGTCGTGCGGGCAGGTGCCGCACAGGTAGGAGCGGCAGACCTTGGGGTCGGTGAGCGGGAGCTGGGCGCTGCGCGAGGCCATGCCGCCGCCCATGAGCTGCTCTGGGGGGTGTTAGCATGATAGGGAGAGGGGGACAGGGGGGAATTGTTGAGAATGCTGAGGTTGGGGGTCTGCTCAAAGCTTACCTAGCAGCTTTCGTTGCTCGGCAGCCATAGTGAAATGACTCGAGCTGTATTATCGGTGTCTAAGGTGGCGAAAGGAAATGTTGAGCTCGTAGCTCTTGGTGCTGGCAGCGGACTGTCGAGGGCTGGGGACGGTTCGAGTTCGAAATTTGGGGTTTTGGCGATGGAAAGTTGTCAGCCGCGCTGCAAGGCTGCCGATGCAAATCGCGGGTGCTGGGGCAGACGCTAAAATATGGGCTGGGGTGGCGCGGACCACTCCTGAGTCGCCAGCCGATCCCTGCCAATCACTGCCTGCCCCCAGCGGATGCCTGCTGTCGTCCCTCCTGAATCTTGAACCACCAACCCTCATCCCCCTCGCGGTCGATGCCCCAATGGCAACACCGCGCTGAGTCCAAGATGCGCCAACTCTTGTCCTTCCTTTGCCTTTCCTTGCTGTCCGTCAATGTCTTTTCCGCCGCCGCGTCCGCCGCCGACTCGGACTACCACGAGCAGCTGAACCTGCGGCCGCTGCCGCAGTCGGCCCTCCTCGCCAGCTTCAACTTCCGCTCCAACACCACCGTCGCCGAGTTCGAGAAGGGCAACTTCCGCTTCTTCCCCCGCTCCCTCGGCCAGATCCTGCAGCATGCCGGCACCCGCGAGCTGCACCTGAGGTTTAGTCTCGGCCGCTGGGATGCCGAGACCTGGGGCGCGAGGCCGTGGGACGGCGCGCGCGAGGGAGGGACGGGAGTCGAGCTGTGGGCGTGGCTCGAGGCAAACACGGACGACGAGTAGGACCCTCCCTCACCTTTTCCATGATTCTATCATGACTCCCGCTAACCCCTTCCCCACCAGGGCCGACCACAAATGGCTGACCCTCACCAACGCCCTGTCCGGCCTCTTCTGCGCCTCGCTCAACTTCATCGACGGCACCCGAACCACCCGCCCCGTCGTGTCCTTCCAGCCCGAGGGCGACCACGCCTCCCTCGCAAACATGCACCTCCTCTACGGCGTCCTCCCGCACGAGGTCGTCTGCACCGAGAACCTCACCCCCTTCCTCAAGCTGCTCCCGTGCAAGGGCAAGGCCGGCATCGCCTCGCTCCTCGACGGCCACAAGCTCTTCGACGCCTCGTGGCAGAGCATGGCCATCGACGTCCGCCCCATCTGCCCCACTGCCGGCGGCGACTGCGTCCTCCAAATCGAGCAGACCATCGACATGGTCCTCGATATCGACCGCTCGAAGCGCCCGCGCGGCAACCCCATCCCCCGCCCGCCCTCCGGCCACGACCTGCCCTGCGACACCTCCAAGCCCTACCACGCGCACGACACGTGCTTCCCGGCCGACCACACCGCCAACCAGGATTGGTCGCTGTCCCAGATATTCGGCAAGCCCATGAAGGGTGTCTGCCCGCTAACCGACCACCCCCCCCGTCTGCTTGCAGGTCCCCTCCACCCGCAGCGTGTTCGTCTCGGAAGGCGTGCGCGAGACGCGCAACCCGGACGGTTTGTCGCAGTGCTTCGAGATCCCGCCCTCCACCGAGCTCGAAATGGCGCTCCCCGTCCCAGAAGACGCCACCCTCCCCGTCACCATCACCCCCGAAACCCCCCTCCTCTATGCGGAGCGCAGCTTCACCGGCCACGGCCAAGAGCGCGGCGGCGTCCAGACAATCCTCCGCAACCCCTCCCCCACCACCCCCGTCGACTTCATCTACATGGAGTCCCTCCCCTGGTTCATGCGCATCTACCTGCACACCATGTCCGCGCGGCTTTCCCCCACCCCCAACTCGACCACCACCACCGACCAAACCGATCTGATCCAACAAGTCTACTACCGCCCCGCCCTCGACCGCTTCCGCGCCACCCAGCTCGAAGTGCGCATGCGCGTGCCCCCAGCCGCGACAGTCGTGCTCACCTACGACTTTGAGAAATCCATCCTGCGCTACACCGAGTACCCGCCCGACGCGAACCGCGGGTTTGACGTGGCCGCCGCGGTCATCACCATTTTGGATCCCAACCAGGAACAACAAGAGGGGGGGAGGAGAATTGCGCTGCGCACGACATCCCTGTTGTGTAGCCTGCCGACGCCGGATTTTAGCATGCCGTATAATGTGATTATTTTTACGTCGACGGCGATTGCGTTGGCGTTTGGGGGCATGTTTAATATACTGGTGAGGAGGTTTGTGGCGGCGGATGAGGGGCCTGAGGGGGGGCTGGCGGTGCTGGGGAAGTTGAAGGGGCGGTTGAAGGGGTTGAAGGGGCGGTTGAAGAAATGATGGCGGGGTTGTGATAGAGTATGGCGGGGAAAGCAATAGTAATAGATGTTTTGAATGAAGGTGGCATCCGCGTAAGATGTGGCTTGATCGCGGGTGTATTAAAAGTAGATACAATACCGCCTTTGTTAGCTGTTAGCCAGATGACGAAGCTGGCTCTGGTTGAAGCATCCCCCCCCCCTTCCCCATCAGCTTCTATCCTGGTACACACCTCTCCAATCTATGCCTCGATCCACGCCTCTATCCATGCCTCGATCCATGCCCCAATCCACGTCACCACCTCATGCCACTCCTGTCCAACCCAGGGGGACGGGACCGCCTGCCAACGCATGCAGACGCCTCCCATCCACGGAGCACGACCAGGCAATCGCCAGCATCACTGCACCCCCGCACTCACAACCTGCACCACAACATCCACATACCCCCTGTTCACCACCGTGCACTCCCGCCCCGGGAGCAACTTAAACACCCCCTGCACGCCCACCACAAAGTTTTCCTCTTGCGTCCCTTTCACTTTATTCACAGGCCGGACGGTGACATGCAGTCTGCCCGCGGCGGTGGCGACGGTGCAGACGCGCGTTTTGCTGAGCTCGGACAGGAAGGTGTGGGACTGGCCTGAGGGAAGGGGGATGGTGTGGAAGGAGAGGAAGGGGGAGAGGGTGATGGGGGTTTGGGTTGTGTGGTGGGGGTTGGAGAAGGCGAGGGCTAGAGGGTGGGTTAGTTCATCGTTCACGGAGAGGGGAGGTAAGTCAACGTGGGAAGGTTAGAAACGAGACAAGAAAATACGGCAACATACCCTCACCGCCAACCACCAACCTCCCTCCTTCCATCTCCCACTCCTCCATCCTCAAGTCCGACTCCGACGGCGGCGTCCTCGTCGGCAGCACCGGCGCAGCCACCTGCCGCCTCACAGCCTGCTGCTGCTGCTGCTGCTGCTGCTGCTGCTGCGGCACGCGCAACGTGACCGCCCTATTCTCCCTCAGCGGCGCTTCATCCGACTCCTCCCCCTCGGCATCATCGCCATCCCCATTCTGTTCGGTCTGGGCGAGCGAGATCCTAGCCGACCGCCTGCGCCCAAACAGATTCAGCGGCGCGGCGAGCGCGGCATCGTCCATGCGTGCGTCGCTGTCGCCGTCGATGACGATGGATCGCGCGCGGTAAGCCTCGCGCGACAAGGATGCGTGAACCGCCCGCGAGTAGACATCGACGTTCGCCTTGATGCTGCAGGTCCCATGTTCCTTGCGCAGGAAGCAGTTCCCGCACGCGCGGCGGGTGGTCCGCAGCAGCCCCACGACGTCGTTGGCGACTGCGATCGTGAGCCGGACACAGCCGGAAAAGGGGCCTTGGTTGCGGCGGCAGCCCGTGCAGCCGCCGCCGCGGACTTCCTCGCCGATGGCCTGGATGAGCAGGCCGGCGATTTGTTTGGTGGTGAGACTGGCGGGGAGGGGCCGGTCAGGTACCACCCGGCGCGCCTTAGGGAGGGCGAGCAGCAGCCGGAGCTCGGGGATGTCCGGGGTCGAGATGGGGCCGTCGATGTGCGCCGAAAGTTCCCTCCAAAACTCGGTCTGGTGGGCTGACAAGAGCGGAATATCTTGCGTCGTCGTCCGAGCCGGCAAGGGGCTGGTAGTACTCCGCGTTGCCGCGGTCCCCTGAAAAGCCGAGCGTCGCCGTTGTCGCTCTGCCGTGACCGAATCAAGGCAGTTTACCGGCAGGCTGGGTTCTGCCATGGACCGTTCGCTCGGATCAAGCGGCTTCCTTGAGACAACGCGCGCAGACTCGGCTTTGTGTGAGCCGACAATGGACAAGGTCCCGTCGCCGTTGTCGTTCAACGAGACGGATCGATGGGATTTCTGACACGACATTCATTAGCCTCGAGGTTCTAAGCCGTGGCGGCAAGCAAGGACTTGCCCTGAAGTGAAAGCCAAGTGCTTTCCTGAACTTGCAGGCAACCCGGCATGACCTGATGGGGCAAATCCACGGGCGGCTGGGATACGTGTCATCGTTCTGGTAGCCGTCTGGTATCAAGGCGCCCGCCATGTGGCTCAGGCCGCCCAAGTCATCTGCGGTATCAAGGACCCGGTTAGCCTGCCGATATGTCTAGCTCTGCTGGTTGACTTACCCCACCACTCCTCATATGGCCGGCCACTGGCCGTTTCGGTTATGGTGCCGCCGATGCCAGCGTCGGCCGGCTCATGTACTGGGGCCTCAGGCTCGTCGTCGACCGGCTTGGGATCTGGGGAAAGAGCACGAGAGGTTTCTATCGGCGTCTCTGTCCGACTCGGGAGGGTGGCGGACTGGTCAGAAGTAATCGCCCTGACCCAGTTCACATGCTTGCTGTTAGGGAAGGGATGAACCGGCCGAGTCGGCTCAACAATCTCTTCCGAATCCATGGGCATTCGCGAGGCGATGACCGGGCGCTTGAGGGTGCTGTCGGTGGAGAAGAAGGAGAGAGTACCGTCCAAGTTGTCGTTGAGTCTGCAGCCACGGTGCTTCAACTGGACAGAAAGTCAGTCTCATGCCGGCGGCCAAGAGCCTCGAGGTGCCTACATGGAAGTGGTTTCCCAGGGCAAGCATTGTGCCGTACAGACGGCGGCAGAGCCGCAGCGGGCAGATCCACGGGCGGTCTGGCAGCGTTGTGTCCTGCTCGTATCCGTCTGGGAGCAGAGCGCCGTAGGTGGTGATCAACTGTCCAGACGGGCCTGCAGACGCAACGTCGGGTCAGCAGGAGGCAAGCCAACGGACAAGGCGATGAATATTGACTCACCGGGCCATTGGTTGTATGGGCGATCGGGATTGGCCATGTCGAACACCCTGCTTGGGTCGCCAGCCGTTGCCGCTTGCAGGCTCTGGGTCTCCTCGAAGGCCGAATCACTGTCGTCGTCGGCTTCCGGGGCGGCGCTAGCTGCTGTGCTGCGGCGGCGGGGACCGCCCCTCTTCGGGACAGTCGGGTGCGTGCCCCCCGGGGCTTTGCGATGCAAGCTAGGTTCGGCCATGGGGGACTCGTCTAGGGTCATGGGCTTCTGGGAGATGACCAGGCAAGGCCTCGCGAAGCCGCCAGAGCTCCTCCCGTTTCCATGGGTGGGGTCCGAGTAGGGGCCGAGATCGGTCAAGGTGCCGTCCATGTTATCATTGAGCTGGGTGGCGCGGTGCGAGTTCTGGCAGCCGTCAGCGGGAAAGGGTTAAAACGGTGGAGAGTGTGGCCTGCATACACAAAAGTGCTTACCCAAACCGGAGAAGCTGGGGAGCATCTTCCTGCAGGAGCGGACGGGACAGAGCCAGGGGTAATACGGATCGTCTGTCTTGCGATAGCCGGCGGGAAGTAAAGCACCTGCGGTCTGATAGACGGTTCCTTGCTCGTCTGAGAGCCGAGTCAGCGGATGGGAATTGGCGGGGGGGTAAGAGACGGGTGGGATATAACCTACCAGTCCAGGACTTGTACGGGCCATTGTCCGGGGCCAAGTTGAAGAGCTGCTGCACGTCAGGCGGGACGTCTGCCCTGGCAGGCCAGCGTTTGAGCATCTGGACGGGGGTTGAGGCGCCCGTGGCCGTGTCAGCGCGCAGCGCCGCGTTCTCGGCCGATGGCGACTCCTGTTCGCAGTCAGTCAGTCTTCGGGCACCCTCGGCGGGCTTGTCAACGCACCATGGCCATGGCCTCATCCTGGCTCGCGGGTGAACTGGGGATCGAGATCAGCGGGATTGGAGTCGGGCGGTCGGGAATTGGCGGGTGTTTGTCTCTGGGGCCGGCGTGGGCACCATCGACGGTCCCCGCCCCCTCGTCCGGCGTGGAAAAGGTAGCAAAGGTGCGCTTCAAGGCCGATGAGGGACCTAGGCCGGCAGCATTCCCGCCGCCACCGCCGCTGCCGCTGCCGCTGCCGCTGCCATCCGACTCGACAGGCGACGGCTGCTTCTGGGCCGGCACCGGGTTCCGGGACGAGAAGGGCCAGGGGAACATGCCGCTGTGGCCGGTTCGTCTCATCTTGAACACCGGGCGGGGGCGGGCGTCTCTTGTTGAGGCCGCATTGGAGGCACTGGTGTTGGTGCCAGCCACATTGGCGGCGATGGTCCCAGTGGTCACAGTCGTCGCATCGGCATAGCCGCGGTCCGGCTGGGGCACAGCAGCAGAGGTCCTTCTCTCGGTGGTCTTGGTGGTGGCATTGGCCCGCTCTTGTGCATCGGCTGGGGGTCTGTTGGTCTCGGCTCCCGCTGCACTGCCAATTCCAGGCGCCGAGTGCAGAGGGCCCGCATCATGCGCCGTCGCAGAGAGTTCATACATCCTGGGCGCTGGTCAACTTGTAGTAAAACGGCCAATTGGCTGTGGGTTGTTTGCTGGCCCACGGGCGAGAAGCACCCACCTTGACGCGTGTCGGCGCGCTCGGGGATTAATTTGTGGGTGCAAGTTCGAGGTAGGTTGCTGGGAGACGTGGCGAGGGAAGTGGGCGCTGGGAACAATTAAAATTCGGTGGGGCACGAGCTCTCAACTGCCCCTGGGAGGCAGGAACCTCAACTTGACCTCAGCACAACGCTGCCCGCCGCTGCCACCACTCTCGACTGCACGCGGCCTGAGGCAGGAACTCGTCGGAAGAGAGCCATTGGCAACCCCTCGAACACTGCCTTGCATCTCTCTTGTTTGCAGCTGGACTGCAGGTTTTGTCGGCAAACATAACCCTAACCCTGGTCGCGCTTTGGCCTCGGGCTTGGTCCTCCACCCTTGACGACGACAAAAGCAAGAACTGCTCAAGCCGAGTCACAACTCACAACGAGGAAATGCAGACGAGAGGCCGAGTCATGCTGGGAGCAGTGTGCTCAATGTGATGCATCATCTCAAACTCCAGCTGCCGCCGCCGTGGCATCCAATGCAGCGTGTGTTTGTGACTCGGAGAAAGTCAGAGATGGCAACAGGGGCGCACCGGCCAGGCTAACACATCCAACGAGGATGAGCTCTCTCTGACTGGTGCAGAGTCACAGGACAATTATTCCGTTCTGCACCTGCAGTGATTCACCTCAGCAAAGAGTTCTCGAGAGCGTGGTGCTCGAGTTTGGTTGCTGGCCCAGAACTCAGCTCTTTGGGGCGAAGGTTTGACACAAGCGAGATTGCAAGCACTCGCGACGAAAGGTGCTTCAATGGGATCGAAGTGTCCTCATACTCAAACACTTTTGTGCGGGCTTTTCTGAGAGCGGTTCAAGGGCAGCACGGCAAAGCCTTTTGCTGCAGGCTTGACTGCTGTTGGTATATATGTTGGGGTGTCCTCTTCTGGTCTCAATTGCAGCCATTGATCACCTCCAAATTCCAATTGAGTCGAACAAACAGTCAGTGTGGCCCGTGCTGGCTGTGGCTCACGCACGCCATTGATGGTGGTGGGGCACAGCACTGGATGCCCCGCTCCTCCACACGCTGGAACCAACCGCTTGGAATCTGGATTTCGAGTCATCCCAAACGGCCACGCTGACCTTTTAATAGCCCCCTAGACACCAACCCCCGACCCCTGCCAACGGCTGAATGCTCTCTCTCTCAAGGCCCTGGACTTTCTTGTGCACTCCTCACAAAGCACGTGCAGCACTAGCAGCAACAGGATCAGCAAAAGCAGCAAAAGCAGCCACTGCAGCTTGGCCCCGCCGCACGTGGGCACATCAACGACCCAACATGGCCGCCATCACCGTCCACAACTCGCTGAAGCCGGGCGTGCCCGTGCCCTTCGTGCCCCGCGAGGAGGGCAAGGTCTCGTGGTACGCCTGCGGCCCGACCACTTACGACCTGAGCCATCTCGGCCACGCCCGCAACTATGTCTCGACCGACATCATCCGCCGCATCCTGATGCACCACTTTGGCCTCAAGGTCACCTTTGTGGTGTGTGGGCTTGGCCGCAGTTTTAAAGTGGGGGGCTACCTAGTTGCTGACGTACCGCTCAACAGATGAACTATACCGATGTGGACGACAAGGTTGGCTCTATCCTCTCATCTCACCCTCAGTCAGCCCCCGCCTGAGCCCCACTGACCCCTCCAGATCATCATCAAAGCCAGGAGAAAGCGCCTCCTCGAGCTTGAGAAGGAAAAGAGCTACACCCCGGAACAAATACGGGATCTTGTCTTCAAGGCATTCCAGGCGTACGCTGCCGGCAACCTCCCTCTCCTCACCCTCGCTAGCCAGCCCGCCCTCGACGAGCACAACTACCTCGCGCGGCGAGATGGCGCCTACGGCAGCGTCCTCTCCGGCGGCACCCTCTCCGGGGAAGGCAAGCCCGGCGACGCCGAGGCCAAAGTCAAGATGCACCTCGGCAACATGAACACCGCCGCCGCCTCCCTCCAGGCCAACGCGGGCTTCGACGGCGCCGAGGAGGTCCTCCTCCCGTATCTGGACTCCCTGTACAAGGAGACCATCGACACCAGCGACCAGACCATCTTCACCGACCTAACACAAGCCATGGAGAAGGCCTTCAACGACGACATGGAGGCCCTGAACGTGCTGGCCCCCGACGCCGTGACCCGCGTCACCGAGTACGTGCCGCAGATCGTCGCCTTTGTGGAGCAGATCATTGCCAAGGGGTTTGCCTACGAGGCCAGCGGGTCCGTCTACTTTGACATCGCCGCGTTTGAAAAAGCGGGCAACAACTACGCCCGCCTGCGGCCCGAGAGCAAGAACGACAAGGCCCTGCAGGAGGAGGGCGAAGGCTCGCTGTCCAAGAGCCAGGAGGGGAAGAAGCGGTCGGGCGACTTTGCCTTGTGGGTGCTCCAGCGGTATCTCTTCCAGGGTTTGTGCTGATGAGTAGGGTAGGTGGAAGAAGTCGAAGCCGGGTGAGCCGTACTGGCCGAGTCCCTGGGGGGCCGGTCGTCCCGGCTGGCACATCGAGTGCTCGGTGATGGCCTCGGACAAGCTCGGCGAGCAAATGGACATCCACTCGGGCGGCATTGACCTGGCGTTCCCCCACCACGACAACGAGCTGGCCCAGAGCGAGGCCTACTTCCACGAGTGCGACAAGGGCGAACACACCTGGGTCAACTACTTCCTGGTAAGTCTTCTGGAGGGTCTGATTTGATCGCCGCTGACTATCGTCGCAGCACATGGGCCATCTTTCGATTTCGGGTACGTAGGTTAGCACTCTGCTTTGAAAATCAACTAACCGCTGCAGGGAGCAAAATGTCCAAGAGCTTGAAAAACTTCCAGACGATCCAGGACGCCCTGGCAACAACCTACACGGCCCGCAACATGCGCATCGTGTTCCTCATGGGCCGCTGGAACGACGGCGTCGAGATCTCGCCCGACATGCGCAAGCAGGCCGACAACTGGGAGAGCACAGTCGATGTGAGTCTCTCGGTCAGCGTCGTTTGAATGCTGCTAACCCGCGCAGAACTTTTTCACAAACACCAAGGCCAAGCTCGCCGAGGCCGGGGCAGCCGAGGGTATCAAGGATCTCTCGCTGGAGAACACCAAGATGACGAGCCTGATCAACGAGCTCGAGCAGGCCAAGAAGGACCTCGACGCCGCCCTGCGCAACTCGTTTGACACCCCCGGCGCCATGCAGGTCATCCTGCGCCTCGTCCGCGACGCCAACATCTACATGAACGACAAGTCTGCCGAGCCCAGCCTGCAGGCCATCGAAACGGTGGCGCGGTGGGTGACCAAGGTCGTCGGCATCTTCGGCCTCGACGCCAGCGCGCGGCCGCCGTACAAGGGTCTCGGCTGGGTGTCTGCCGGCGCCTCGGCCGCTGCCAACCTCGACCCCAAGACCGCCGTCAAGCCCTACGCCGCGGCCTACGCGACGGTCAAGGCGGACGTTCAAGCCCTGAACCTGTCCGAGGCCTCCATCCAGACCCTCCTCGCGCAACAGACCCCCGACGCGGAATTCACCGCCCTCGAGCAGGCCGGCGAGCGCGACATCGAGAAGCTCGCGCTGCCGTACCTGCGCGCGGCCTCGCGGCTGCGGGACGAGCTGCGCGCGGTGGTGTCGACGCTGGAGCCCGCCCCGAAGCAGGCGGTGCTCGCGCTCAGCGACCGCATCCGCGACTACGACCTGACGGACCTCGGCGTGCAACTCGACGACCAGACGGACAAGCCGAGCCTGATCAAGTTCGTGCCGGCCGCCAAGCTGATCGCTGCGCGCGAGGAGAAGGCGGCGCTGCTGGCGGAGAAGGCAAGGGCGAAGGAAGAGGGTATGCCATCCCCCCCCCCCGGCTTCATAAATCACGCGGTGATTGCTGACTTTTTAAACAGCGCGCAAGGCGAGGGAAAAGGCCGAGGAGGAGAAATGGGCCAAGGCCAAGGTGCCGCCGCAGGAGATGTTCAAGGGCGACGCCAAGTATGCCGAATGGGACGCCGAGGGCGTGCCGACCAGGCTGGCGGACGGCAGCGAGCTGCCCAAGAGCCAGGGCAAGAAGCTGAAGAAGGACTGGGAGAGGCAGAAGAAGCTGCACGAGGAGTGGGTTGCCAAATTTGGCAGCGCGTAAGATGGTGTGGATGTTGATTAAATGGAGCGTGCTGTTGGTGATTTGGGGAATGCAATCGGAGAGTTGGGTGCGGTCGTTTATCACTGTGAAGAACTCAATAGCGTGTGCGATGTGATGTGAACAAGAGGAGGTTGTGCAAGGCAGCCATACCCGACCGGGCATTTGCTTCTCGCGTCAGGCACGCAAACAACCAACAGCTTCCCACCTCGCGGGGGTCCTGGCCACCGCTCCCGGGTGAATATCGCGGCAAAAGCGCATTCTCATTCCAACTGTGATATCGCCCGGCCTGCCAACCTCAGACCTTGGAAACACCCTTGGCGGTGATTCCCAAAAACCAACAAGACCGTGACCCATGATGAGGCAGCGCCAGGCACCCAAATAACTGATCGAACCCCGGGCGGTTCTGGTGGTGGTGTTGCTTTCCGCAGGCGTCGATCGCCGCGCCGCTAATGCACGCGCGCCGTTGTCCCCCCCCGGGCAGGGTAGTGATGCTTTCCCCGAACTGGGCAGTGTTCCCACGGAGGAAAGACAGGGGGATGTGGGTGGGTGGCACAGCACCTCGCTCGTTCACTCGCCTCTGGTTGCCTGAGCTCGCCTGTCAGGAACGCGCGCGTCAAGGCTGGAATGGGGGCAGGGCAGCAACTTCTGGGGGGGTTGCGGGGGTTGATTGGGGTTGCTCCCAGGTGGAGAGAGTGAGTGATTCCATCGTTCGGGCGCGGGAGGGGCGGGGAAGTGGACGGCGTGCGGCGGCGAGGTGGCCGCGCCACATGCACAGCAGCACAGGGTCGTCTTCTTCTTGGATGGTGTGGGTGGTGTGGGTGGTGCGGGTGGTGTAGACGGTGTGGTGGGTGTGCAGCGCAGGAGTGAGCGGCCGCCAGGGTTGCAGTGCAGGTTGGTGCCGCATCCCCTGTCACATAGCGAGGTTGCTGGGGGGGTGACGAGGGGGCGGGTGTTGGCTGGGAGGATTCAGGAACCAACCCAACCTGCCGCTCTCTTCATCCATGTCGGTCCGTCCCTGGCCCATTCGTTGCTGAGTGGCTCGGGGTGTTTTTCTCCACAACCATTGAAGAGGAGCTCGTCCCCCCCCGCAAGCGCAGGGTAGTGGTTCTGTGGTCGGAGGTGTCGGGATTGTTGTTGGTGTTGGTGTTGGTTCTTGTCCACAGCGTGCGCGTCTTTTCTGGTTTTCGATTTCCATCTCCCTCGCCTCGCTCCGTTCTCCCATCGCCCACTGGTAGGCAGGCTGTCATCGCCAATCGGCCAATCGGCCAATTGACCTTGCAACATCACCACCACAGCCTCCAACCTCCAACCTCCTAGCAGCCTCAGCCCACCTCCAGCATCCTCTCGCCCGCGCACCCATCCACAACGGCAGGAATCTAATCCCCCATTGAACACCCACCCATCGACCCAGCACTCACCCACCAAACCCTTCCCTCAACCAAACTACACCACAACCCCAACAATGGCTCGAAAACCCAAACCCCCCGCCTACCACGACGGCCTCATCCCCTACCCGCCCTCCCCCTCCACCTACCCCGAGGTCGTCCCGGCCGACCACGACCCCGCCAAGCACGAAAAGAGCTACCCGGAACTCGTCCCGCCATCATCTGCCTCCCCCTCCCACCCCTCCACGCCCAACCCCCTCTCCGCAACAACCGGCACGCCGCCTCCCCCGTCAGCCACCCCCGGGCGGGAAGCAGAGCAGTTATCCCCGCTGACGGCGCCGCCGCCGGTTTTTGCGGCTGCGCCGAGGTCGAGTGGAGTGAATTCACTGAGGGGGGCGTGGAGTGAGGTGGGAGAGGATGAGATGGAGGCGGGGGAGGACAGGTTTGGGAGGGGGAAAAGGCGGAGGGGGAGGGGGAGGGGGTTGTGGAAGGGGAGGGGGCTTTGGATGGGGCGGGGGTTTTGGATGGGGGTAGGGGCTGGGGTGGTGGTGGCTGCGCTTGTGGGGGTGTTGGCGGGGGTGCTTGCGGGGGGAATAAAGGTGCCGGGGTAAGTGGTTTTGTTTTGTTTTGTTGTTGTGATGATGGGGAGATGACGGAGGGTGGGGAGGAGGGGGTGGTTGGAGTGGAGTGTGGTGTTGGCTGGTGGCAGCGGTGGCTGTTACTGCTGGTTTGGTCATCAAGGAATGGATGATGCTGACCATTCTTCCGCAGCCAAAACACTTCAGGCACATTACCCTCCGTCACAGACCCGACCTGCCCTGGGGTAAACGGCCTCAACTACACCACCGCCGTCGCCAATCCCGAGGGGAAGGTGTACCGTCTACGGTGTGACGCCGACTTTCCCGGTGGCGACGGGGCGCTAGGCCTATACAGCGGCGCAGCGGAGACCATGGCGGCGTGTCTCGACGCGTGTGCCCGCCGGTCAGATTGCGTGGGCGCCGTGTTCCATGCGAGGGCCACGCCAAAGCAGTGCTGGCTGAAGCAGTTTGTGGGGACGATCAAGACAGGAGGGGAGGCGGAAGGGGTGGTGAGCGGGGTGTTGTGGCAATGAATATCTGGCTGGGTGTATGATTTGGGTATGGGGCTTGGGACTATCCTTGGGCGGTCAGATTTGCTTTGTTTTTAACCTTGGGCTGGTGTTTATTTGGTTCGTTGAGATGGGTTTGTTGTTTTGATGGTTGGGCTTTTGGTTTGGGTCAAGGGATCAGCAGGAATTCTGCTTGTACATGTTTGTACTACCACCGCATTGCTGCCGCTTAGCGGTGCTGACAATGGATCTGGGGTTCTGAGTGACATCTTGGTGCATCCTCGTCGCCGTTGCCGCTGCTAATATCCGAGTGGGTGGACTTGGAAAAGGTAGTTCTCCCCCGGCTTGACATTGTCTTGAACTTTACAGACCTATTCAGACAAACCCGGCCTGTTCCATGCCATAGTTGCAACCTGGGTCTATTATCACATCCATCCACATCTCCAAGCCTTGATACATCCGAATGTCCAATTCTTGACACATTCCGTTGCCTAAGTCTTGATACATCCCGACCTCTAACCCTTGACACATTCCGTTGTAATGCTCTTCTTTCCGGTTTCCATTTAATGCCATGCCCTCCCCCTCAATGAATCCCTGCAGCTATTGGAACTGCTTGTCGTAGTCCACCAGCGTAAACCTGTACTTGACATCGTTGTTATGCAGCCGTTCCACTATCCCCCAGTTAGCCACAAGTCATCACTCGGAACAGCGAAAGAAAAACTCACAAGCCTCCGCAACACCCTTCTCCCCCACCTCAATCTTCTCCACCCAGCTCTTAATACCCTTCTCGGCCGCCAACCTCAACATATCCAGCGTCTCCTGCCGACTCCCCAAATGCGCAGCCCCAATCAGACACCCATTCGACAGCAACGACATCGGCCGCACCCTCCATCCCTCCCCCTCAGGCAGTCCCACGCTGATAAACCGCCCGTGCACCTTGAGCAAGCTGAGGTACGCCGACAGGTCGAACCCGTCGTCGCCGCTGGCCGTGCAGAGGAGCATGTCGAAGGTCATTTCGTGCGGCGCGTTCCAGGAGGCGTCTTGGGTGGCGAGGAAGCCGTCGGCGCCCATGGCGAGGGCGTCGGCGCGCTTGGAGTTGGTCCGCGAGATGGCCCAGACTTCGGCACCCAGGGCTTTGGCGAAGAGGATGCCGAAGTGGCCGATGCCGCCGCTGGTGACGAGTTAGCTTGTGTGGGATTTGGAGACACCGCGTGGGGGACACGTACATCCCAATGATGCCGACCTTCTTGCCCGGTCCAGTGCCGTTGCGGACGAGCGGGGAGTAGGCCGTCAGGCCAGCGCAGAGCATGGGCGCGGCCAGCTCGGACTCGAGGGCGTCGGGGATTGGGAAGGTGAAGTGCTCGAGAGCGCGAATGTGAGACGAATATCCGCCCATGGCGAGTGTGCCGTCGGGGTAGAAGGAGTTGTACGTGTCTACCGATCCGGCACCGAGATCAGCGTGTTGTAGTCAAAGGTGGGAGGGACAACGAGGCTCGACGCACCTTGCTGCTTCTTGCAGTACGTCTCGTTGCCTTCGTTGCACTGCGTGCAGTCAAGGCAGGCTGAGATCTGCGCGCCCACGCCCACGCGGTCGCCCACCTTGACGGTGGTCACCTTGGGCCCGACCTTGACTGCTGTGCCGATAATCTCTGTGTCTGAGTTAGAGGCTGTGTGAATCATCTTAACCGCACGGATGGCCAACACCCACCATGCCCCGGAATGATGGGCCAGTTCTTGTTCCCCCATCCGCCCGTCACCGTGTGCAGGTCCGAGCCGCACACGCCGCAGCATGTGATCTTGACGTCAATGTCGTAGTCGCCGAAGGGCTTGGGTTTGAACTGTTGGCGTGGTGGTTAGTGATGTTTAGATTTCGGGCTGGATTTCAGGGGCTGGGTGCACTGCCAGATTCAGGGGGTGAAAACAAACCTCGATTCTTTGCGGCTGCGTCCATTGATCAGCCGCCGGAATGGCGAAGCCTTCGAATGTGTCGGGATACATTGTGAGGATGGTGTGACGGTGTTGACTTTACCCAGTGTGTCACAGGTGGCGGTCGAGTTCCGGTCTAAGAAGAGCAAAAGTTGGTCCGGCTGGGCCAAGTCCTCCCGCAGGCACATGCTTTAGTATCGTGCCCTGCTCGGATCTTTCTCCGCAGTCCATGCTACTCTCGTACCGGCCGGGTGGATTGTTTGACTAGAACGCAGCTACCGCCGCGGTGGCACTCCCGCTTCTGGCTGCTTGCTTGGTGATGGCGGGTGACCATGCCGCCTCTCCCCGCCCTTTTTCCTCGGCGCCGCGGCACGCTGGTGCCGCCTTTCCCCGCTGCCGGGAGTCGGCGGCGGTGAGCTTGTGACCCATTGCCACCTCGTCCGAGGGTGGCATGCGCCGGTGGGGTGGTCAGATGTCGGCAATACGTCCGGGAGCGAGCTTTTGTGGACTCCAACACCAAGTCGGGCAGTCATTCCGTGCAGCAGCGAGATCTTTTCTTGTCTGGTTGTTTTGTTTACTCGGATAATGCTCCGCGAAGTAGCGCAAACGAGAGGACCACCATTGCGGATTCCGCGGAAGAGTTTTGGTGTTGAATCCAGAACCACAGTTCCAACTTTAAAGACTACTGTCAATACACGGACGGCGAGGATGCCATCTAGCGCAACGGCAGGGATAACATTTGAGCACAACGGTGAGGGTAACATTGAGGTCAAAGGGAATAACATTGAGGGCAACGGCAAAGATAACATTAAGAACAACGGGAGGGGCAACGGCAAGAATAATAGGAAGGGCAACGGCAAGGATAATAATGAGAGCAACGGCAGGGACAACGGCGAGGACAACGGCGAGAATAAACGCAAATCGATTCAACATTTTGCTCCGATTTCTAAATGCCCTCCTCACACACCCGCCCCTTCCATTCCCGCCGCCTGCGCCACCAGCTCCAACACCGTCTCCCTAAAGCTCCTATACCTCAACCCCAACTCCCTCGCCGCCGCCTCCCCATCCACCCCGTGACTCTCATCCACCACCTGCTGCTCCACCACCACCTTTTCCTTCGCCCACCCAAACCCCTCCTTGATAATTCCCGCCGCAATCCCATACGAAAACCTTTCCGGCGCCGCAGGGAGGAACCTCTTCCCGCCCGCCTCCTCCCTTACAAGCGCCTCCACGTGCGCCTGCGCCACGTCCCGCACGTCTACCCAAAACGGCACACGCGCCACAGGCAGGGGACTCTCCCCGCTCGCCACCCGCCACAGCATTGCGTTGGACTCGTTCAGCTTGCCGACATGCTCCACGGGGTGAACGACCGGGCCGAAGGTCATCGGCGGGCAGAGCGTGGCCAGGTCAAACGTCACTTTCCCCTGCCGCTCACGCATGAAGTCCCACGCTGCCAGTTCCGCGAATTTCTTCGAGCCGCGGTAGGCGATCACCGCGCTTGTGGTGGGAGCTGCCGCTTCCGCGTAGGTGAGGGGGTTCCAGTCGGCCGCGGTGTAGGTGAAGTAGGGGGGCGCGGCGCGGTTGGCGTCCATGACGGAAGCGAAGGAGGAGGTGAGGACGATGCGGCGGACGGTCGGGGGGGATTGGGCGGCGGCGGCGAGGAGGATGGCGCGCACGCCTGCGATGGCGGGGAGGATGAGCTCGGTTTCGTTGTTGGTTGTTGTGTAGGTTAGGGGCTGCGGAGGGTCCTTGGTTAGGGATGTTCAGGGGTAAAAGGGGGGTGGGAAGGGGCGCACGCTGGCGGTGTGGATGATGCCGTCGACGCCCTTGACGGCGTCGTCAAACATGGTGCTGGCCACTTCACCAGCGATGGCGTCAAAGTCGGCGATCTGGACGAAATCGAGCTGGCCGGCATACTGCGGGCGAGCGCGGATCATGGCCTCGCCCTTGGCCAGCGAGCGCGTCGCGCCGCGGACCTTGATGCCCCGGCTGAGCAGCTGGTCGACGACATGAGCGCCGATGAAGCCCGTTGCGCCGGTGACGAGGACATAAGTTCTGCGGGGGTTAGCAGATGGAAAGTGGTGGACGATAGGAGTTCTCGCGCACGGTTGCTGCCACATGGTGATGTCTGCAGTGGTGGGTTGGTTGGTTCTCCCCTTGGCTCGTTCCAAACTGCTCAAGACAGGGGCTGTGGGATGGATGGGTGGTTGAAGCGTATCTGTTCCAAACCAGAATCCCAGAGTTCCCTCGCGTCCCTCGGAGTGCCGAAGTATTCACCTCGTTCGACCGGTCACACCACAGCTGGCTTCTACATCGGGAGCCCGATGCCGCCCCGCCGCCCAACCATGATGCCGCCGCGTGCCGCCTGCTTCCCCGCTCCCCCAACGAACAGCGGCTGGGAACCTGCATCGGCGGAAGCACCCTGCCGCCTACACCCGCATCATCCTGGCAATATCCCGGCGCTATCAGCCCAGGACGGCGGATTCCCTCCAGCAGATGGCGTCCCACCATTGGATCCGCGCTAGGGGAGTTGCAAGTGGCGGCCCACATGGATTCTCCTCCTCCCATCCCATGATTCCCATCCCCATCCCTGCTGCATGGTCCCCATGGGGAGGGCGAGCGGGGACTCCACCACCCGGCCCCTTGTTGCGTGCGGGTTACCGAGAACCGAAACTCAAAACTTGAACCATTGTCCCAGGAATGCGGAGGCAGCGAAGTAAGCGCACAGATACCTTACCGAACCTTCGTTGCCGGGGTGTCAGATGACAAGCCCGCGGTAGGCGTCACTAATACGGGCTGGTTTTGCGTGGCTGCAGGAGGAATACTCACCTCACCGGCCGTGCTGTTGTCTATATGAAGGCGACCTATCCTGCTCTGGATCGATCTGCGTCTTGTTTTGTTCCCCAGAGACCGACTGGAGTCAACTGAGCCCGATCGGCCTGTCTCCCCGCACCCACTGTCAACATGGGGCTCTTCAACAACCTCAGCGGCAACTGGCTGCTGGCCTGCATCACCTTGGTCAATGCGGGTATGTTTGCCGTGCTCCCCTTTGCTGTTGTTGTGTATGCTCCCAGAGTGACTGACTGATTCCGCAGCCTCCATGTCCTGGTTCGGCTACGACCAGGGTGTCTTCTCGGGCGTTCTGATCTCGTCCGATTTCAAGCACTACTTTCCCGAGACCAAGAAAGCCAACATTTCGGGCATCACGTCGAGCTGCTTCTCGGTATGTCTACTGGATAAACAATTAGTGAGGACATCAATCTGACTGAGTGTCCCAGCTCGGTGCCTTCTGCGGCGCCATCTTTGCCTTTACCCTGGGCGACAAGCTCGGCCGCAAGAAGACGATTGCCCTTGGTCTAGTCTGCAATGCTGTCGGCGCGATTCTGCAGATTGTCTCGTGGCATCTGCCGCAGATGATTATCGGGCGTGTCATCAACGGGTTTGGCATGGGTGAGTCTCCTTTCTCGCTCTTGCCTTCACTTCACAGAAACTAACCCCCTTCCCCAGGCCTCACCTCCTCCACATGCCCCGTCTACCAAGCCGAGTGCTCCCCTCCCCGCGTCCGCGGCAAGCTCGTCGTCGTCCAGTCCGTCTGCAACACGGCCGCCTTCTGCCTCGCCAACTGGATGAACTACGGCCTCTTCTTCACCGGTGGCGCCCTGCAGTGGCGCTTCCCTCTCGGCTTCCAGCTGCTCTTCCCAGTCATCGTCACCATCGCCATGCTGTTCGTGCCCGAGTCCCCACGCTGGCTGCTCCTCCAAGACCGGCAGGATGAGGCCCTCGCCGTGATCGCCCGCCTCGACGGCCGCGACGCGACGGTGCACGACGAGGCGGTGACCGCCGAGTTTCTGTCCATCCGCACCGCCATCGAGCAGGAGCGCAAGGACCGCGCGCCGTTCAAGGACGTGTTTACGTTCCGGGACAAGCAGCAGAACTTTAGGAGGCTGCTGTTGTCGTGCGGCACGCAGTTCATGCAGCAGTTCTCGGGCGTCAATGCCCTGGGATACTACCTGCCGACGCTGCTGCAGCAGAGCGTGGGGTTCACCGAGCAAAAGTCGCGACTGATGACGGGTGTCAACGGGACCATCTATCTGGGCGCCGCGTTGTGCTGTATCCTGATTATTGACCGGTTTGGGCGGAGAAAGTGAGTTGTTCCTCTCCAGTGGTTGACCCCTGAGAGATTGTGTTGGCTGACAAAGTTGCCCCCCCAAGGATGATGCTCTACGGCTCCCTCACCATGGGCTCGTGCTACCTCGTTGCGTCCATGTGCCTCCGGGCGGGCCAGAACGGGCAGGCGGACAAGAAGATCATGGGCAACGTGACGACGGCCATGTTCTTCCTCTACTACTTCTTCTACGGCACCAGCTTCGCCAAGGTGCCCTGGGTGTACAACTCGGAGGTCAACTCGCTCGGGTGGCGCACGCGCGGGGCGGCGGCGGCGACGGCGACCAACTGGATGGGCGGGTTCATCGTGACGCAGTTCACCAAGGTCGGCGTGGACAACCTCAAGTGGGGATTCTACCTCATCTTTGCCGTCATCTGCTGGGCCTACTTCCCCGTCGTCTTCTTCCTGTACCCGGAGACGGCGCGGCGCACGCTCGAGGACATGGACGAGCTGTTCCTGACGCACCCGAGCGCCATCGTCTTCAACAAGGCCGAGCTGACGCAGCGCGAGCGGCCGCAGGCGTTTGTCGAGGCCGAGGCGCGCCGCATTGGCGAGGGCGCGGCCGCGCAGAAGGGTGAGCGGGAGCGGGACAGCGGGGAGGTTTAGGTGGAGTTAGCATGGCATTTATAGTGTCGGGATGGGAGATGAAGTTGATGATGGTGGTGCTGGGCTCGGCAGTGCAAGGACGAGGGCAGGTCCTGCAGGAGGGGAAGGTTGACGAGGATAATGCCAAGTTGAGCGTAATTAATGTCGCCGAGAAAATAACAAAAAGATATCCGGCATCCGAATCTGGCTCGCCGAGAGTATCTGCTCTCCGTGAAACGGTACGTCCTAATCCTTGCACGATGGAGGATGGAAGGTATTAAGAGAAGAGTTATATAGCGTTAACCTTAGAGTTGACCTTAGTGTTAACCTAACAGCTGACCTTACTGTTAACCTTACTATTGCCCTTGCCGTTAACCTCAAGGTTAACTTTACTAATGACCTTGCCGTTGGTTAACCTTACCATTAATCTCGCCGTTGACCTTGCCGTTGACCTCGCCGTTGGAGGCTCTTGAAGACGTCAAGTGTCGGGGGAGCCTTGGAGAGGAGAACGTTAAGAAGACCCGGTACGAACTGGAACCAAATGGTGGCGAAGATGCTGGTAAAGATGAGGTGGTGTGGGAAACATGCAACGTAGCGGTTGTGAATCGCCCAACTGGGTGTGGTGATCATGCAGACCCAGACCAGGGTGCAGAGGAGGCCGCAGCGAAATGCATGGTTCTTGGATTCTTGGAGATGTCAATGGAAATCGACAGTGGGGAGTGTCGTGACATTCGATTTAGAGGGTTCGGTGGATGGTCTGTTCCCAGTGGACTTTGACCCCTTTCCTAGCGCCCTTCCCCGCCGTGGATTGCTGTAGAGGACCCTGAAAAACTCCACATAGTGTCTCACCAGCAGTCGTCGGCCCCATCGTAAGCATGGAACCTCCCCCCGGACGACGGTGCTACATGCCTATTTCGACAGTGTCTACCTAACTCTTTTCATCTAGAAGTGCCCTTGCTGTTGCTATGCTGCTGCCCTTCATCTGGTCCTCCCTGTTACTCTCAGTTGCTCTCCGTATTCTCTTCTTTTACTCTCCCCGTTACTCTCCCCTGTTACTCTCCCCGTTGTCCTCCCGGTTGCCCTTACCGTTGCCCTCACTATCTACCTCACGGTTTGCCAGGAACTCGGCAGCTGGAAGCATGCCGTTAAAACCACCTATGCCGAGGGTGGCGGCAATGGTTATCAGAGTCATGGTGGACCTAAGCCCCAGGGCGGTTAGGCATGGTTGAAGTAGCAAACAGACACGGTCGATTTAAGGAGTTCGCCGACCCGAACCCACAAGCCGGCACTCGCGGCGGCATCAGTCAGTCCCCCAACCTTGCCCCCAACCTGCACCAAGCACAAAGTCGCACTACGTCGCGGACAGGCGGCCCGCCGATGGATTACAGCGCCCGCTCCCCGCCATCGATCATGAGCTTCAACCGCCGCCGCGTGGCGCTGGCCTGCGCCTTTTGCCGCCACAGGTGAGCACTCCACTGTTTGTTGAGTTCCGTCATCCTCATCCTGAGCTGGGGTCGGCCGATGCCTGAGCACCAAGCAGCGACCAACATGGATGGAGCGTCATGAACGGGGGATTCCAGTCCTGTCACTAAATACTGCCCCAGAAAACGCCGCTGCGATGCCACCCGTCCATCCTGCCGCAACTGCGTCGAGGCCGACGTCGACTGCCACTACGACGACACCCCACAACAACGCATTGACTCGAGTGGCGGCAGCCGCGAGATCATCGGCCGCTTGCAGGAGATCGAAGCCATGCTGCAGCACCACCTGCCCGGCATCTCCACCCTCGCCTCGGGCGTTCAGGCCCTCGTCTCCCAGTCCGCCTCGGCCATCGCCGCCGCCTCGCCCGCCAGCCAGGCCTCTACCCTTCAAGCCGCTCGCATCCTGTCCCACGACCTTGCCGGCGCGGGGACCGTTCCCGTGCCCGCTGACTCCCGCTCGTCGTGGTCCCTGCCCCTCCACCTTGACCATCCCCAGCCCGAGCTGTCCGGCGTGGCCGACCCCGAGCTGGCCCCCCTGACCATCCCCGTCGGCCACAAGACCTCCTCCAACTACCTCCTCCGCCTGCCGCCCATGCAGCAGCTCATCGGCGAGTACCCCCCCGACCTCTTCTTCCTGCTCGAGTCCCGCAACCCGCTGCCCCCGGACCTGCCCGCCCACCCCAGCCCTCGACCCTCCAATCCCCTCACCGCCGCCGAGCTGGACCGCGAGGTGCTCGACTGCCTCGTCTCGGCCTACTTCTCCGAGGCCTACCACTGCCATCCCATCCTCGACCGCGACGAGTTCCATCGCATCTACCACGCCTTCCTCGATAATTATTACGCCGACCCCTGGAGCATCGAGTCGGTGCTGTGTTTGGTGGTGTTTGCCATGGGCGCCGCCACCCTGGCCCCGCCCGGCGCTCAGGGGTTCGATGACAATCCCCCCGGAATGGCCTACATGCAGGCTGCCCTGCCCACCCTCATCTCCATGTCGTCGTGGTCCGTCAGCTACAGCCTGTTGCTGCCGCAGGCATTGGTCTTGGCTAGCGTTTACTTTGCCTACATCACCCGTCCGCTCCAGAGCTGGCGGCTCGTCTACTCGGCGTCCTCCCTTCTCCAGTTCAAGCTGTGCCGGTGTGTGCCGACTTCTGTGGTCTTGGCTGGTCACGTACACTGACACGACACGAGCAGGTTATCCTCCCGCGACGGCGATCCCACCGCGCGCGAAACCATCCTCCGCCTCTTCTGGTCCTGCTTCCTCGTCGAGTGCGACCGCCTGGCGGAGCTGGAGCTTCCGCAGAGCGGCCTGCAGCAGCTGATCGACCAGACCAGCCTGCCCAGCTTCACGGGCGTCGACTCGTCCCAGTCCACCGCCTACCTCGCCGAGATCTCGATCCGCCGCCTGCTCAACCGTGTCCACAACTCGCTCTATCCGCGCAGGCAGAGCGTGCTCTCGCTGTCCTCCACCTCGCTGACCGCCGTCGACGACTTCTCGGCGGCGGAGATCGCGTCCGTCACGTCCGTGTGTGACGAGCTGCATCGGCAGCTCAACTCGTGGTACGAGTCCATCCCGGAGCCGTTCCGGCCCTCGCTTGGGACGGAGCCCACGGGGAACGACCGGAAAACGGTGCTGCGGATCCGGTACTACGCGGCGCGGCACATCATCTACCGGCCCTTTGTCTTGTACATCGTCACCCACGACCTGCAGCACGTGTCCAACGCCGCCATCTTGGAGAAGGCCGGCGTGTGCATCGAGAGCTGCAGGGCCTATCTGCACAACACGTCCGAGATTCTGTCCAAGCAGAGCCAGTACACCTGGACCTTTTCCCTCTCGTAAGTCCATCTGTCTCCGGTCCCGACCTTGACACTCGTGCTGACTCTGTGCAGGTCACTAGGCGCCCTCGTCGTCCTGACCCTGGCCTCCCGCAACCCTGCGCTCTGCCACCTGGTGCCTGACATTGACGACCTGCAGACACTGGCCGTCAACAACGTGCGGCCATGGGCCTACCGCGGCTCGAGCCTCGAGACAGTCGTCTCCATCATGGAGGAGATGCAGAGAAAACAGAGGCTATTCTTGGCCTGCATCTAAACTGTCCATACAAAGTGATACCCAATATACAGCTTAACCCCTGAACGAACTCCAGTAACCCTAACCCTGAAACCGCAACCGCCCCCTACAACTCACCCCCCGTGGGCTGCGCAATGATTTGCAACCCAACCTCGCTCCGCCAGAAGCTGCCCGTCGGGTACGTGTACTTCTCGAGCGCCTCGTCGGTGTACCCAATGCTGTATCCCGGCGCGAGCGGGGTCACGTAGTGCGCGTCGACGATCTGCGAGGGGTGCCGCAGGTTCTCGCGGTGGCTGTCGGCGAACTCCAACATGGACCGCTTCCCGCTCACGACGACGTAGTCGATCAGGCTGAGATGGGAAGTAAGCTCTGTAAGCCCCATCGCACCATTATGTGGAACGGATGGAATGTTGAACTTGAGTGCCATGATCATGACCGCGAGGCACTCGTTGACGCTCCCCAAGCGGACGGCGTCGATCTGCGCCACGTCGGTTGCTTCGGCCTGCAGGAGCTGCTTAAAGGTCACGCGGTTCTGGGCGGCCTCACCCGTGGCCACGCCCACACCGTAGGGCTTGAGGGCCTTGCGGATGGCCGCGTGGCCGAGGACGTCGTCGGGGTTTGTGGGTTCTGTAGGACTGGGGTCAGTTCTGTTTTGCCGCTCAAGAAAGCGGGTATGCCTACCCTCGATAAAGACGGGCTTGAACTCGACAAGCTGCTTCATGTACTCGATGGCCTCGGGCACGCTCCACACCTGCTCTTGTCAGCACACCAATCTCCCCCCTCTCTGGCCGGACTACCCACCTGATTCGCATCAATCATGATCTGATACCCCTTATCATACCCCAACACCTCCCTGACCGCCCTCAGCTTCTCCCTGTCAGCCTCCACACTCGTCCCAACCTTGAACTTGAACACCGTAAACCCCTGGTCAATCGTTTCCCTCAACACCTCCCTCATCTTCTCCCCACTAAACGCCATCCACCCGGGACTGGTCGTGTAAGCCGGCACTGCCCTGTTCTCCATGGCCTCCCTCATCCTCTCCTGCTTCCCCGCCTCCGTCTTCTTCAACATCTCCACTGCCTCCTCGGGCGTCACCACATCCGTGATATACCGGAAATCGATGCACCCCACCACCTCCTCGGGCGTCATGTCACACACGATCTTCCAGACGGGCTTACCCAGGATCTTGCCCCAGAGATCCCACACCGCGTTGAGCACGCCCGCCACGGCGAGGTGGGTGACGGATTTCTCGGGGCCGATCCACCGGTATTGGGAGTCGGAGACCATGTAGCGCCAGGTCTTGCCCATGTTGGCGGTCAGGCGGGACATGGACTTGTTGACGACGCGCTGGGCGAAGATGGAGAGGGCCATCACGATGAGTTCGGAGCCGCGGCCGTTGCTGAAGGCCTGAGTAGATGGATGATGGTTAGCGGGGGTGTTTGGTTTGAGAGGTATGGATTGAGAAGGGAAGAGAAAGGAGAGCGCGTACGATGCCCTCGCCGACCAACCCGGGGTGGTTGGTCAGCAGGCGCACGTAGGGGTGCGAGCCGTTGGTGCCGACGTGCATGGCGTCGGAGCCGACGCCGTCGAGACTGGTCGGGAAGCGGAGGTCGATCACCTCGAAGCCGGTGATCTCGACCGAGTCGACGGTGATTGCGGGGAGGGAGCCCATCGTGAGTGCTGGCGTGGTGGTGGTGGTGTGTGTGTAAGTGCCAGAGGTCGGAGAGGCAACACGGACAAGAGGACTGAGGAGACGTGTCCTAGAAGGGGGATGGGCTCGTCACGGTCTTGCAAGAGAACCATCGACCGCAGAATCTCAGAATCGCAAGACTTTTGTACGATCCCGCCCGGGCTTCGGGTTCCTCTCTGCGGCCGGAGGACCATTTGTCCCACCATCTCAACCGCTGAACCGCCTAGCCGCTCAACCGCCCGCCCAACCCCGCCAACCCCGCCAACCCCAAATCCCACAGCAACACATCACCCCATCCTCGCCTTCCCCGCGTGGTGCCGTCACGCGGAGCTGAGCTACGAACCCGCCCGTCTGGAGGCCCCGCATCGGAGGATGGATATCGACACTGCTAGCGGCTGCGGAGTCGTCGGCGGCCCCTGTCGCGTGGTGCTTACCCCTGAGGCGGGTGGCGCTGCCGCCTTTCCCCGCTTGGGATGCGGGGGATCCTGGTGGGCTGGCGTGCCGCCTTTCCCCGGCGGGATGAAGTCCGCTTCACCGCGCTGTGATGGCGGCCGAGAGCAACGCGTCTGGGAACTCGTGTCGGGCGTCACGGGTGCGGATGGCGGGACAGACGGTGCGGGTATCGGTATGGTGGCGGGCGGGGGGAAACATGAGCCCGAGGTGGTCTCCGCGCCAGGTTCGTCGTTTGGTCTGACCGAACTCCTTTCTTGTTCCAACTCCTATCTCTGAGATTTTTCTCCAGCCACCTATAGACGACTCTCCAACATTTATCTCGAGACACCACCAGCTCTCCATTCGCCATCCAGCTCGACACACCTCGAAGTTCACCTCGGACCGCCGTATCTCCCAACGTCACTCAAGACCTCCCCGCCGTCCATCATCCCATCTCCCCCTCCAACAACAACCTCACCACCACCGCGACAATGTCCCCCTCCGAACCCCAGCCTCAATCCCAACCCCCCCCCCAACCCCCTTACCGCCCCCTTCCCCGCGGCATCTGGGCCCCCACCCAAACCTTCTTCCACCCCTCCACCTCCGCCCTCGACCTCCCCACAACTGCCTCGCACGCCGTCCGCCTTGCCCGCGCGGGCGTCGCTGGCATCGTCACGAACGGCTCCAACGGCGAGGCCGCGCACCTCTCCCCCTCGGAGCGCGCATCCGTCACCCGCGCGACGCGCGACGCCCTCGACGACGCCGGGTTCGCGCACGTCCCCGTCATGAGCGGCGCGTCGGAACAGTCGGTGGTTGCCACGCTGGAGCGGATAAGGGAGGCGGAGGAGGCGGGCGCGGAGGCAGTGTTGGTGTTGTGCCCGAGCTTTTTTCGGTGGGCGGTGGAGAAGAAGGGGGTTGTGGAGGGGTTTTTTGAGGAGGTGGAAAAGGGGGGGTTGCCGGTGGTCGTGTATAACTACCCCGGGGCGGTGGCGGGGGTGGATTTGGATTCGGATTTGTTGGTCAGGTTGGCGGGGGTGGGAAAGGGGGGGATTGTGGGGACCAAGTTTACGTGTGGGAATGTGGGCAAGTTGGGGAGGGTTGTGAAGGGCGTGGAGGGGGTCGGGAGGGGCGGGGAGTATAGATGTTTTTCGGGGGTCGCGGATGCTATTACGCCAGCGCTGGCCGTGGGAGGGGACGGTGGGATCGTGGGGGCGGCGAATGTGTTTCCAAGGGCCTGTGTGAGGGTGTTCCGGCTCGCGGAGGAGGGGAGGGTGGAGGAGGCGAGGGAAGCGCAGCTGCAGCTTGCCGCGGCGGACTGGGCGTTGACGAAGAGGGCGATTCCGGGGTTCAAGTCGATCTTGCAAAAGTATCATGGGTATGGGGGGTTGCCCAGGCTGCCAGTACTACCGCTGGATAGGGACGAGGAGGAGAGCCTGTTTGAGGAGATCAAGGAGATGATGGAGGTAGAGCTCGGGCTGGAGGATTATGGACGGCCGAGAAAGGCGTAGGACAAGGCTGAATTGGAGATCTCAGAAGAGGCATGATCAACAATGTTGCTGATGGAGGGCCGTTACCCCGCCTGGTTGGATAGTTGTCTCCTGTCAATGACTCAGCCACACTCCCAAAGTTACTATTTATCCTATAATCCAACACTACCCCTTGCCGTTGACACATACCACGACCAACGCAACAAAGCACCCCTCTCCAGCCCAGATGCCCCCTCCCACTAAACAACAATGTCGAGTATCACCATACAGTACCCAGGCCAGCGCCTTGGCGGCCAAGAGCCCGAATTCCGTCTCCTGACCCTCGACCCCGGCCACAGCTCCGACCCCATCACCTGCACCCTCCACAACCACACCCTCACCTCATCCAGCCCCCTCTCCTACGAAGCCCTCTCCTACGAATGGGGCGCCTCCCTTTCCTCCCACTCCATCCTCGTCAACTCCACCCCGTTCCCCGTCACCGACAACCTCTTCCACGCCCTCCATCACCTCCGCCGGCCGACCATCCCCCGCACCCTCTGGATCGACGCGCTCTGCATCGACCAGTCCGACCTGCGCGAGCGCAACCACCAGGTCCAGCAGATGACGCTGATCTACACGCACGCGCACACCGTGCTCGCGTGGGTGGGCCTGCCGACGCGGGACAGCCCCGCGGCCTTTGACTTTCTAAGGGAGGCGTTCGATTTCAGCCCGCGCAACATCGCAGAGGTGAAGGATGACCCGCGCTGGGGGGCCGTGGGGAATCTCTGCCGGCGGAGCTACTGGGGCCGCGTGTGGATCGTGCAGGAGATTTGTCTCGCGAAGAGGTTGGTGGTGGTCTGTGGGGAGAGGATGGTGCCGTGGAAGTATATTTCTGAATTGAGGACGGCGAGGAGGCATGTTTGGCCGCAGTATCTCGCGCGCGGGGAGAGGGAGTTTTTGAAGAGTACGCCCGCGGCGATTGATAGGCAGAGGGAGGCGCATCGGAAGGGGGGGTGCGTGTTGTGGGTGTTGCTGGAGGCGTTTCAGGAATCGCTGTGTAGGGAGGTGCATGATCGGGTGTATGGGTTTCTTGGGCTGTCGGGTGATTGTGGGGGGCGGGGAATTGTGGTGGACTATGCAAAGCCCGTGGTGGAGGTGTATGAGGATGTCATGCGATTCTATCATGGGAGGTTTAAGGGGGAGGCGGGTGCTGGGCCGCCGCGGGGGCCGCAGCTGGTGAGGTTGAGCGAGTTCCTCCATCGGCTGCTTGGGCCAGGACTGGAGGCGCCGGGGCGAGGGCTGGGGTCTCTCACAGTTGAGACGTCGGCAGCGCGCGTGGTGGTCATCGAGGAGTTTCTCAACGCGGGCCAGGCGGGCGTGTACCGCGCGTCTGAGATGGCCAACTTCCTCGAGGGAACGATCCCGTACTCACATCTGGGGCGCTGGCGAGAGTTTGTCAGTCCTGGGCTCAGCGAGGTGCATTCAGTCACCGACGGGAGGGCCGCCCTGTACTGCCACTTCGGAGTGGGCCGTTCTGTCATCAGCACTGGCCACCCGCTCGAAAAGAGGAAGCTGTTCCTGGCTCGTCCGCCGAGGCGGGCAGCAGGTCGCGCTGGGTACAGCCGGTACGTTATTGGCGTTGCCCCTGAAGGCGCCCAGCTCGGCGATCTCGTGTGCACGTTTGTGCAGACCCAAGTCGCGCTCGTTTTCACTCCCACGGCTGGGGTGCGAAGCATCCCCATGGACGAGCCGGGCTTCGAGGTGCTCCACGGTGGGGGATTTGCGCTCGTCGGCCGGGCCGTGGTTGATCTGTCGACCGATCAGGACCGCCAACCGTTTGAGGCGAGGGTCAACGCCGACAAGACGGTCGAGACGGTGCAGACCAAGGACCCGGAGAGCCCTTGGCAGGATACCCCCTGGCTGGCTACCGTGTCCATCGATACGGTGACGCTGCTGCTGGCGACAAAACCTGGGGCTTACGGCTCTGCAAAGGGATTTGCGAAGGCATCACTAAATCTACTGCCCCGGGACGATCCGAAAGGGTCAAGAGAAGAGAAAGAGCCAAAGGGAAAACGCACGGCGGGCCAAGTTGACGACGAGATCCTGGGGACCAGTGACCAGGCAAACACGGACAGGCTGGACGTGGAGCTCCAGAAGCTGCGGCTTGACCCCCAGTTGAGGAAACACGCCCTCGGCCCTGGCAACGCGGGCATCCTCAACTTGGGGGCAACGGGATACCTGAGTGCCACGCTCCAGATACTCTACATGCTGAAGCCCATCAGGGAGGTATGTGCACCAATTCATCCATCTTGTTCTATTTGCAATACCCAGACATCCAACTCCAAGTTGCTAATCGGACCCCAGGCCGTCCTCAACGACGCGACCGTCCGCACCTCCAAGTCCCTCGGCGCCGCTCTCTACGACCTCTTTGTCCATCTCCAAACCTCTTCACTTCCCGTCTCGCCCCTGGCGCTCACGAAGGCTATGGGTTGGGGGGAGCGGCAGCTCCAGGAGGCTCAAGATGTGTCTGACTTTTTCGGATTGTTTACCCACGAGATGTACCGGGGGGCGCTGGGGGCGCCGCTGCAAACGACGTTCATGGACCTGTTCGCGGGCAAAACGGAGATGCGGTTTTTGTATGGAGCGGGGGCGAGGAGGGTTGAGCAGTTTGTCGGTGAGAAACTTCCTCTCATCTCCGTCTCTCCTCTTCATCTTGGACCGCTTGGAGCTGGATGTGGCGGACCACATTGGTAGGTACTGATGACGAGGCACCCAGACATCATCGTTGACGCCTACTCTACGCGCGAAGTCGAGATCACCAGCCTCGCCGACGCGCTGCGCAACTTCTGCCGACCAGGCCACGCGGACAACGAGATCGACTTCCAGAAGCTCCCGCCCGCCTGGGTGATCCACCTCAGGAACTTTTTCTATAACCTGGACGGCGAGCTTGAGACAGTACGAACCACTTATAGGACTTATTCCCCCACCCCGGTCTTCTCATGCCTAACCCGTTTATCTCCAGGCCCGCGCACCATTCACCTACCCCCGCCTCCTCGACCTGGCCACCATCCTACCTTCCAATACCACTCCCCATCCCCCGTCCGACCTCGTCTACCAACTCCACGGGTAATCAACCTCTCCCCCCCCCCCCCCCCCCTCCCACCCCCGCGGGCCCTCCCCAACTCCCCAAACCCCATCCACCCAGCCGCTTAGGTAGCTAACCCCCGCCCCATGTCCAGGGTAATCATCCGCGAAGAAGTCCTCCCCGTCCCCAGATTCCTCCTCTACCTGCGGCCGCGGCGGGATGAGCCGCAGTGGCTGCTCTTTTTCAACGAGGCGGTGACGTATGCGCTGGAGAGCGAGGTGTTTGAGCACAATTTCCGGGCCGAAGGGGGAGGCGGGGTGGTTGGGACTGGTGGGCTGCCCGAGGGCGCGCCGTTGAGGGTGCCAATTATGTGTTTGTATTTAAGGGTTGGGGAGTTGGGGGGGTTGTTGTGATTTGTGTGTGTATGGTGATGGCTGGATGAGTATCTGCAGAAATGTTTGGTGTTTTAGTTTTAAGAGAGATTTGGTGAAGTACCTAAGTTGTTATATGGCATGGATTAGTTAACTAGTTTAGTTATGAATGTCATTTGTGTAACTTGTACACTACTAGTTAGTTACTTCAAGTTGACTTCCAAATGGTGAGGCAACCCAACTCTTGTCACCTCGTCCGCCGCCAGACATGCAAAACCTTCAACAAAATCAAATGCCTTTATTTGTCAACCCTGATCGGGGTTTGATCTCCAGCCATCACGGTGGGCAGCAGAGAACCCGGATCCGCGACCGGTGCCCGGCTTTTTCTTTGGGATCTTCAGCGCGGATCAGGCAACGAAACCCCCCAGGGAAACGCGGTGATCTGCGAACCATCATGCGCGGGGATGCCGCTGGGGGGTTACGTTGCTGCCATCCGGCTGGGTATGGAGTAGCGAGATACTACGTGTGTCTGTATGATGATGCGCAGGGTTCAGTGGATTTGTTGTTGGAAGCATCATCGGCGGCGGCAGAGTGACATCAAGATGAGATGGGATGGTACATGAATCACACAGTCGAGGCACAGCGCCCATGGTCGCACCGGCGAGCGTGCACTCAGCGCTCAGCACCTCCCCCGTGTCACGATGAGAACAACAACAAGACTCTGCCCAAATAAAGTCAACAAATGATGCTTTTTGCCTCTCCTGACCGACGTGATGATCGGAAGCGGAAAGGCGAGATCGAAGGCGAGCGGCTAGGGCGGAAAACAGCGTCGCGCTAGCCGGATCGAGCCCTTGCGCGAGCCCCCGACATGGGTCCTTCAGGGCCAAGGGCCAAGGCCTGCCCTCTGAGAGCGGCGCGGGCAACCCCCTCCAAGCAAGGGCCTGCCAGCTTCGTTTTGTCTGGGGACGGCATGGCCATGGATGGGAGGCGTTGGTGATGCACCAGCGGAGAACCGGAGCATCGGAGCCTGTGCAGAAAAAAAAGAAACAGAAAAAAAAGACAGGCAGAGGAACACAGCTCTGTTTGTTGACACCAGCCCGGCTGAGTGAGGCCAGGCAGGGCCAGGGTCAGCCCGTGATCGTAAATGAATCACGACCAGCGAGGGGAAAACAGCGAATGACCGGCCTGGGGTTGCAACCGCTGCAGCCCGTTGGAGGATGGCGTCGCGGTTGGTGACACCCCGGCTGAGGTCCAATGGCTGCCTTCCCCGCGCGCGTCCATGACTGAGCCCTCGTGCCGCAGGCTGCCGGGGGGCAAACGCGAGGGTCGAGGGGGGTGGTGATGATGGATGGGGATGACTTTTGTGAGATTTGGAGCTGGGGGCTGTTGGTGGTAGACTGTCAGTTGACGGAATACGGGAGTGTGGTTCTGCTCATCTTCGAGAGGAGAGACGACACTCTGACAGTCGACCAGTGACTGACAGCCAGGGATGGTCTCGTTTTGATGCAAGCGGCGGCGGTGGTGCGGCTTTTCCGAACCCCACCGCGTCGGAGGCAAGGAGCTGGCTGGAAATGGCAAACCGACTACAGAAAATGGAGCGGAAGTGTTGCTGTGCTGAAGCGTTGGAGTTGACATCACCAACGCAAAGAGTGTCGAAAAAGGGGCCACAATAATGCTAAATGACACCAATATCGGTAATCCCATTGTTGCGGCACAATAGACCACACGGAGCCTCGTGGGTGCCTTGTTGCGGCCAGCCGTGGCCTTGTGCTGTTTCCTGGCCGCGACCTTTTCTGTGTGAGTTGGGGGCGTCTTGTCTGGTCGCGGAAAACGGAAAAGTGGGAGAGAGTGGGTCTCGCCGCTTCTCCTGGATCGCCTGGCGTTATGCCTTACCTCAGCAGCATGGCAGGAACCAACTCGGGCCTTCCTGGTCGCCACCCTCTGCCTCTGTCTTGGGTCTGTGTCTGCCTCAGCACACTTCTCCCGGGCCTCGATCTCACCAACTAAACACATCCCTCCCTCGAAGTGTCCAAAATCCTCGAATCCCTCGAATCCCTCGAAGCCTGCGTTTGCATCCCTCCCGCACGCAGCCCCCGACGACAACGCAAATAGCCCGACGCCGCCAGATTTGCACAGGGCGGTCAGGCCAAACAGACTCTCCCCACCCCAGCCATCGCCAGCGGCGTTGGTCCTTTGTTGCGGATCCCTCATTTTGTCGCCCTTCGTCATCTCGACAGCGACCCCCATTCCTCCCTCGCTGCCTCCAGCAGCCCGCCCCCCGCCCGAATACAACAAATAAACATGCCCGCCGCACTCTAATACCGACTTCTCGACTGCGTGCAACACGTGCCCGGGCACCGTCGCGGGGTGTAACACGCGCTGGTCGGTTCAGGGCAACGCCCTCGGCAACGCTGAGACGACTGTCCCAGTGTGCCCCCGATACAACGCCGGCCATCGTCCCGACGTCGACAGAGGCATCCTGCTTCAGACGGGGTCGCACCAGACTCCGTTCGACGCCCGCAAGGCTTGTGCCTGTCGACCAAGTCTGCACCTCTGCCGCTGCCGACAAGCCGCCCCTGGCTTCAACACACCACCACCTCCCGACGACGACACCATGGACGCCCGCCGCCCTCGATCGGGCCACAAGGTGTCGATGACTTGGAAGGAGGATGAGGCCACCGTGACACATCGCATGATGCAGTTCGCCGACGAGTGCATCGAGACCAAGACGGTCACCACCACAACCACCACAAAGCGCTCCTATCCCCCGCTCTTTCTCCGCGAGCCCCGCGACGTCCACTCGCTCGACTCCAAAGAATACCCGCTGGCCGCCCGCCCGACCCCGCCCGAGTTGCAGAAATTGACCTTCGATCTCGACGAGGACGAGAGCGAGGTTTGGGACGAAGTCGACGACCCGGATACCCAGGTGAGTCGTGGCCTGGCCCCACGTGCTCTTTGTTTACAGACCCGCGTGCCTAACTAAATCTCTTGCTCAAGATGCAACGATCCCAGAGCACGGACTTTCCGAATAATATTAAACGCGAGCCGGGAGTCGAGAGCCCCATTTCGACCTCTTCGCATCACCGAAACCCCGCCCCCGAACCATATGCCCGCCGCGCCCAGCGCTTCATCACGAGGGCCGTCTCGCCAAGCTACACACCCTTGGCCAACAGGAACAACACCCGCTCGACCTCGAAACCTCCGAGCGTCCTGAATTCCGCCTCGGACAAATTGCGGCAAGCCGTCGCCCGGTCCACCCGCCGCGAACCCGCCCGGGTCCTCCGCCGCTCCTCCAGCTACCTCGCCACCCCCAACGCCTCTGACATGCCCGGCGCCGGCCGCATCGAGCGGGCCTCCCGCCTGCGTCCGCTGCCCGTAGACATGGCAGCCGACTCTGGCACAAGCCAAGAAACGTCCGCGTACGATGCCGACAGCCCCGTCGAGAGCGAGTCGCAGGCCTTTAGCAACGTCGCCACGCCCCCCATCACCGACGCCGAGCTCCAGTCGTTCGACGACGCGGACGACTCCCTTCCGCACATCACACACGGCCTCCCCCCGAGGCGAGGCATCAATACCGTGGCCGCCCAGGACGTCAGCCTGCCTAGCCCCCGGCTGTCGCCCACACTCGCCGCCACCCAGCTACAAAGTCAAGTCGACGACGAAGAGGACGACGTTGCCGACAGTTCCTTCTCGACCCAGCTCACACGCACTGCCGGGCGGCCTCACTGGCTGGACGACACACAGGCCACCGACGACACCGAGGTGCCGGGCACTCTGGAGTTGTCGCAGTACGGCAGCAACTCGCTATCTCGGTCAAGACCCGCCGGCCGCCCGTACATGGACCCCGGCGCGATGCTCGACAGCTTTGATGCAATGCCCAACGAGCTCAAGACGTGGATGATGTATCAGTTCTTGCGCAGGTGCCCGCGAAAGACCCTTCACGTGGTGGCCGACGTCGTCAACCCGGCTCTCCAGTGCGACTTTCTCAAGCAACTGCCCATCGAGCTCAGCCTCCACGTCCTGTCGTACCTGGACCACCGCGACGTCTGCCGCGCCGCACAGGTGTCGAAGCACTGGCGCCACATCGCCGATAGCAACGAGACGGGCTGGAAGGAGCTGTTTGACCGCGACGGCTACCACCTGCCCCCCGGCGAGCTCCAGCGGGCCATCAACGAGGGATGGGGATGGCAAGACCCAGTCGGTTACCACGGCTGCGAGATCGACCTGAGCAACCAGAGCCGTCTTACCTCGACCGAGACGGAGCTCCTCCGGTCGGCCGTCAAGGCCGAGCAGCCCGAGTTTCTGCCGAGGACCAGAAGCGCCAAGAGGAAGCGCGGCCCGACACAGATCAGCGTCGAGCGGGCGAAGCGACGCGCCAGCGCCCAGGAGTCGAGGGCGGAGCGGACGTCCACCCTGGCCAAGATGCACAAGTCCGAAGGCCCCATCTCGGCTGCCAACGCGGCCATCCTCGCGGTCCCCGACCCGCAAATCGGCCTGCCGAGTCTGCGCCACCTGCACCTTTTCAAGTCGCTGTACCGGAGACACTTCATGATCCGCAAGAGCTGGATGAACGGCAAGGTCAAGCCCGGCCACGTGGCGTTCGCGGCGCATCCGCGGCACGTCATCACATGCCTCCAGTTTGACGACGACAAGATCATCACGGGCAGCGACGACACGCTGATCCACGTCTACGACACCAAGACGGGCAAGCTGCGGACCAAGCTCGAGGGCCACGAGGGCGGTGTGTGGGCGCTGCAGTACGAGGGCAACACGCTCGTGTCGGGCAGCACTGACCGCACCGTGCGGGTGTGGGATATCCAGCGGGGGATCTGCACGCAGACCTTCTATGGACATACTAGCACGGTGCGGTGCCTGCAGATTGTCATGCCGGCCGACATGGGCAAGGTGCAGGACGGCAAGCCGGTCATGATGCCGCCCAAGCCGCTCATAATCACGGGGTCGCGCGACAGCCAGCTGCGCGTGTGGCGGCTGCCCGAGGCAGGCTCGCGCCGGTACATCCAGACAGGCCCGCCGGCCAACGACGACCAGTGTCCCTACTTCATCCGGATCCTGGCCGGGCACGCCCACTCGGTGCGCGCCATCTCGGCGCATGGCGACACGCTGGTGTCGGGTAGCTACGACAGCACGGTGCGCGTGTGGCGCATCAGCACGGGCGAGCAGCTGCACGTGATGCACGGGCACGTGCAAAAGGTGTATTCGGTCGTGCTGGACCACAAGCGCAACCAGTGCATCTCGGGGTCGATGGACTCGCTAGTCAAGGTGTGGGACCTGCGCACGGGGACGTGTCTGTACACGCTCGAGGGGCACAGCATGCTGGTAGGTCTGCTGGATCTGAGGGATGATAAGCTGGTGTCTGCGGCCGCGGATAGTACCCTTAGGATCTGGGACCCGGAGACAGGCAAGTGCAAGAAGACGCTGGAGGCGCATACGGGCGCGATCACCTGCTTTCAGCATGACGGGAAGAAGGTGATTTCGGGGAGCGAGAAGACGGTCAAGATGTGGGATGTCGAGACGGGGGATTGCGTGCAGGATTTGCTTTCGGATCTAGGCGGGGTGTGGCAGGTCAAGTTTGATGAGAGGCGGTGTGTGGCGGCGGTGCAGAGGGGGAATTTGACTTATGTCGAGGTGAGTTTAAGTCTTTCTCTTTTGAGGGGTGGGTTGGGAGGACTTGCCATAGCTTGCCCTTGGCTTCAGACCCGTTCCTTGGACTTGCTTGGACTCCCCCCTCCCCCACACAACCCCTAACCACCCTCCTTCCCCCACAACCGAAGGTGTAAAATACAGAAACCTAACAAACTCAAACCAGATCCTCGACTTCGGCGCCGTCCGCGACGGAAAAGCGCCCGAAGAGCTCGGCCGCCGCAAGCTCCTTAACGAGGCCGAGGTCCAGAGGTTGATTGCCGAGGAGTCGTGAAGGGCACTCGCGGCTGCTGCGTTTCTTGCCTGGAGTGGGATGGCGTTTCCTTCAGGAGTGGGCTTTTGAGGGGGTGTTTTTGGTTTCGGGGGATGGGAAGTTGGAGGGGGAGAGGGGAAGCGGAGGGGGGTGGGAAGCGAAGGGGTGGATGGGAAGCGGGCGCGATGGGTTTGCTTTTATTTGAGGGGTGGAGGGAGTTGAGGAACAAGAGCGGATGGAGGGATGAATGGATGGATGGATGGGATATGGAGCGACGGAAGCGGGAGGCAACAGGAACATTTTCTTTTGACAGGCAGGGAGGGAGGGTTGGAAGGGTGGAGGAAGGGAGGGGGATTGTACATGCATACATATACCGCTCTGCTTTGAGGGGTGTCCTTTTCACCCCTAGTTTTTTTTTCTTTTTTTTTTTTTTCTCTCGTTGTTACTTCTTTCAAGGGGGATGGATGGGGGGCGGGTAGTGGAAGGAAACGGAATGGCATCATCCAGCACTTTACTGGCATTGGCATCGTCGATTGCATGAGGATGTGGATGGGGTTTTTCCTTGACTTCGTTTGTGGTTTTGTTCCTTAGGTCGGGCGGAAGGGGAACAACGCCTCAGCTGGCTGCGCTTTGGAGGTGCTTTCTTTGTTGCTATGCATGGCATAATGAAAAAGGTTCTTGGTGTCAAACTGAAAGTGTTCCTGGGTGGTTTTCGTGAGATGATCAGTGGCGTGGAGGTGCGGATGTTGCGGGAGTGGATGGGCACGCTGAAGTTGGAAAATGAAGCAGAAGTTCAAGAAAGTTGACAATAGGATGCACAACTTGCCCTGTAGCATGACTGGTACCTAAAGTACCTAAATCTTGCACCACATCAATCTTTAACCCCGTCAACTAAATAAAATAAAACAATACCAACAAAACAGCAAATCCTCTCCTGCTCCCTCAACCATGCCATGCTCCCAATCCCCTCTCCTGTCCAGTCCAGTCCCAGTCAGGTGGATGCCCCGTCTGTCAACCCCCCAAACCCCTGCCGCCAAGCCCCCCGATGCAACCCTGCCCCCTGGCCGGCCTACACATCGCTGTCGCTGGGACAGCCTTGTCGGGGGAAATGCTGGGCCACGCGACATCCTCCCTGCCGGCCCTCGATCTCCTCTGAGACCTCGATCACGAGTCCAGCCACAACCGCAACCACCAACCGCTAGGCTCTACCCGACCAACCCTCAGCCTTGAAACCACCAGCTGACCGACCGACCTCCTGAGCGATTGACCGACCAACCCGCTCATCCCACCCTCGAATATCTGCCTCCCCTACCTCCTCCCTACCTGCCTCGCGAGCACGGATATACAAGACAGAGCGAGCTGGGCAAGCGCCAGACCGATGCTCCGCACGCTGTTCAAAGCTGTCCGACGGCGGTGACTGGTAGCTATGGCGCCTCCGAGGACGGCGAGAGGGGAGGGCGCACGGGGGGGAGTGTGGGGGAGTGTTGGGAGGTTTTGGCGCGTAAGTTCTTGCTCTTCACTCTTCCCCCCCCTTTTCTCTCTACCTGTTGGGAGGCTCGGAGTTTGGTTTGCTGTTTGGCGGTTGGGGGTGGGTAGGAGGCGGGTGGGATTACATGGGCGGAGGGGAGGGATATGATGGGGATGAGGGAGGGGGAGGGCTCGCTGGGCTGGGGAAGGAGGATTGGGAGAGGGAATGGGGGGGAGGATGCTGTGGAATAGGAGACTGCAATGGGGATGGGAGACGGAGGCGGTGTGTTGAGATGGATGGGCTTGAGGGGGTTGCTAACGATGTGACAGAGAACGTACGCGTCGGATTACGTTGGGTTTGCGCTGCTTCTGACGGCGTATCTTGCTGTAAGTCTTTTCCCCTGAACCACGCGGTCGAGTGTGCCCTGGGGAGGAGGTTGACTGACCCCGGCAGATCCAATTCTTCGTCGAACCCTTCCACCGTATGTTCTCCCTCAGCGACCTGCGCATCGCCTTTCCCCACGCCGAAATCGAGCGCGTGCCCATGAGTGCGTCCCCGTCCCTTCCCTGGCCAAACTTCGCCAACCCTTTCTTCAACCCCCACTAACTCCACCTTCTTCCCCAGCCCACGACTTCATCTACGCGCTCTTCCTCCCCCTCCTCCTGCTCACCTTCACCAACGTCCTCACCCGCGCCCCCGCCCACAAACACCACGTAACCATCCTCGGCCTGGCCATCTCTCTCATCCTCACCTCCTTCCTCACCGACGCCGTGAAAAACACCGTCGGCCGCCCCCGCCCCGACCTGCTCGCACGCTGCGCCCCCCGCGCCGGCACCCCGCGCGACCAGCTCGTTACCATCGACGTCTGCACCGAGACAAACCACCACAAGCTGCACGACGGCTGGCGGTCCTTCCCCTCCGGCCACTCCTCCTTCTCTTTCGCGGGCCTGGGGTATCTCGCCCTCTTCTGGGCCGCGCAGCTCCGCATCTTTGCGCACTCCCACTCGGGCACCATCGGCGGGCTGTCCGCGCGCGCGGAGAAGGTCGTCCGCGGCGATCTCATCCGCGCGCTGCTCTGTCTCGCGCCGCTGCTCGCTGCCACCATGATTGCCATCAGCAGATGCCAGGACTACAGGCATGACGTGTGGGATGTGTGCGTGGGCGGGTTGTTGGGGTGGACGGTGGCGTACTGGAGTTACAGAAGGTACTGGCCGCGGCTGGGGAGTGGGAGGTGTGAGGAGCCTTATGCGGGGCCGGGGCCGGAGGGCGGGGAGGAGGGGTATGGACGGGTAAGGGATGAGGAGGAGGGTGGTGCGGGGGGGAGGGACAATGTAGGTGATTTTGAGTTGAGTCGGATGGGGTGAATTCTGGGTCTTTTTTTCTCTTGTGAGGGGGTTCGTGGTGGTGTTGGCTGCCCGCTTGCTGACCTGATGCACAGTAGGTCGATTAAGCTCTGACATGTTCCGCCGTTTTTTTGTTTGGTAGGTATGGACGGGGGGGGGGGGATATGATTGGATTCAACGGGTTGGACGGCGCCATCTCACAGCACGGTAATGGACTTTCCGGTCATGGTTTGTTGGTCGGGTTTGCCTCGGTATCTATTAGTACACGCAACGCTCGCAACCAGTCGGATCCCAGCCCACCCGTGCCCTTCCCATGCCCATCTATCATGCACCGCCCGCCTACTTCTCCTCGGTCGCCTCGTCCTTGGCCAGGTCGTGCTCCTTCAATAACGCCGTGATCTCCTCGGCGCTCCATAGCTTGTGGTAGATCTTGCCGTCCTTGGTCTGACCGACGGTCGCGAACTCGACTTGGGGGGTGTCAGCTGTTTCCCAGTACGGTGGAACATCAGAGAATAAAGACTCACTCTTCTCGCTGCTCAGCTTGGTCGAGTCCATCGTCTTGCTCAGCACCTTGACGGCCATGCCGCAGGCCTCCTTGAGCGAGCAGTCCTCCTTGTAGTCCTGCTTGAGCAGGCTCTGGGCGCTCGCGTGGTTGGCGCCCGAGCTGGTGGCCTTCCAGCCGCCGTAGTTGCCCGAGGGGTTGCTGAGGTACAGCTGGAACTGGCGCTGGGGGTCCCAGCCGGCGTAGATGAAGGAGACGCCGAACGGGCGCAGGCCGCCGTGTTGTGTGTAGCCCTGCTTGAGATCGCAGAGGCGGCGCACGAGCTGCTCGCAGGGGATGTCTTCGTTGTAGGTGAGCAGGTACCGTTGGGCGGCCTGGCGGGCGTAGTTGATGAGGATGTTGGCGTCGGCCGTCATGCCGGCGACGGCGCAGATCATGTTGCTGCGGGAAGGGGGCGGGGAGTCAGCAGGTTTCGAGAGCATGGACGCGAGCGATCCCAAGGGGAACCCAACGGGGAGTCTGGGGGGGCGCACTCATTGAGAATGTAGAGCTTCTCGGCCGACGTGTCCTGCTCCAGCAGCTTCGACGTGACCTTGCGCTCGGCAGCCAGCACGATGCCGTCCTTGGCCAGGATGCCAATGGCGGTGCCGGCGTGAGAGATGGCTTCTAACGCATACTCGACCTGGTACAGGCGGCCGTCGGGCGAGAAGATGGTTGTCTGCGCAGGGGGTGAGCTTTGTTGTCTTTCCGGGCGTGGGGTCGAGTTGCGGCGGCCAACTTACTCGGGAATCGTATCGTCTCGACATGGTGGCGGCGGGGAGGGACGGCGGCGGTCGGTGGAAGGGGTAGGTTTGTGGGAGACGAGACGGGGTCGGGAGGACAAGTGGATTGCTGGTGGGATGTGGTGTTGCGAGCGTGTGTTGGTGTGGTTGGTGGTGTCTGCAGAGGAAGCAGGCGGCAGGAAGGCTGATGGAGGCTTGGTGCTGTTGCTGGCGCTGTTGCTGTGCTGCGATGCGGCCCAGGCTCAAGCTCCAGGCAAGCGCTAACACGCGTAGCTGCTGGCTGCCTTGCTTGGCGCACAGACCACCTCCCCTCCCCACCGCCATGCCAGCCAGCGTTCCATCCCAGCCAGGGCCGTCGCCCCACATTAGCAAGCAAGCAGGAAAGCTTATCTAATCGCTGGCGACCCATTTTTGCCTGCATGCGCTGCTGCTCTCGCTCCTCCAATCCCGCAAATCCTCTCTCCTGCACCTCGACAAGGCCGACCACGCGCACCAACGCGACTACAACAGGAAGCACCACCAAAGGACCCAAAACCCGGCGCGCCCTGCCCCTCTCTGCCTCTCCCGGTCGCCTAGCTCGAGACAAGTCTCTTGCAGCATCCTGCAGCACTCCAGGCCGTTGCCGTCGGCTCGCTGCAGCACGCGCCACCAAAATCCACTCCGTTCCTCTGTCTCGCTGCTTGCTTGCTGCACGTCGTGGAGCTTGGGCCCCGGACAGTTCCCCTTGAAGAACACACCCACATACACAACACGCGCCGTCTCTTGTTCCTGCCCACGCAACACACCCACTGCGATACTCACAACGGGGAAGGTGCTGGGAGAAACAACAGAACACACACACACACACACGGGGCTGGGGATTTCACGGATGCGTTAGCTCTGAGCCTCTTGTCGCCGTCCTGTTCCTGGCGGCTGCATCCTGCGCAGCCCTCCTCGTCTTAGTTGTTTTCCACCTACCTATGCAAGCGTAAACATCCTATCCAGTGACTGCGTGCAACCTGTCACGCATGAGCAATCTGCAGTAGAATATCGCGACACAAGGGAGGAGACCCTGGCGTTGGGCAATCCGGACTCTGTTTGGTCCCGCCTCGACGACGCGACGACAATGTCTGGTAAGCAGCACCATCACCACCACACCATCACCACCACACCATCACCGTCACACTATCACCGTCACCGCGACCTTTAACCCCTTCACCGCCTTCACTGCCTTCACTGCTTTGCGCTTGGTCCTCTTTTTGCACCTTTCATTGTCCCCCGCCCCGTCCTGCGCCAGCAGCGACGGCAACCACCCACACAATGCCCCCCCTCCGCCGCAGCACTCGTGGCCGACCGCTAACCCCCAAACCTCCTCCAGAACCCGAGCCGCGCCGGTCCGTGAGGGCCACCAAGGGCCAGCACAAGGCCCTCGAGCAGCTCGACCAGCCCATCGAGGCCCCCAAGCGCCGCGGCGCCGGCAAGAAGGGCAAGAAGGCCCCCGAGCCCGAAGAACCCGAGGAGGAGGTCATCCGCTGCGTCTGCGGCGCCACCGAGCAGGATGAGGACTCGGGCGAGCCGTGGATCGCCTGCGATCAGTGTGGCGCATGGCAACACAACATCTGCATGGGCATGAGCCAGTACACCGAGGACCTACCTAAGGAGTACTTCTGCGAGCTGTGCCGCCCCGAGAACCACGTCGAGCTGCTGGAGGGCATCGAGCGCGGCGAGCGCCCCTGGGAGACCCGCCGCAGGCTGTACGAGGAGGAGAAGGCCGAGAAGAAGAAGAAGGGCCCCAAGAAGGGCAAGAAGCGCACCAGCGACCTCAAGGAAGACGCCTCGCAGAAGTCGAAGCAGTCGCCCCCGCCCGCCCCGGAGCCCAAGAAGGAGGCCAAGGGCCTCGGCGCGAAGCGCAAGAACGGCGATGGCCCGTCCGAGAAAGAGACCAAGGTGAGCCTGAGCCCGCAAAATTACGCCGTGCTGCTGTGGACCTCCGTTGCTAACACTGGCCCGCTCCGGCCGCCGCAGAAGATGCGCAAGGTCACCGAGACGCAAGCCCTGCCCATCCCCACATACACGCCTCCCGCAGACATCCCTGACAAGATTTCCGGCCTCGCCGACACCCGCCAGGGCCCCGCAAAGGCATTATCGAAATCGCTGCTAGCCTCGATCGGCGCTGCCGAGAAGAACGGCGCCGCCCCGTCCGACGGCGTCCCCACTGCCGATCGCTCTGAGCACTTCGCCCTGCAGATCGAGCGTGCCGTCCACGACACGCATCCCACCGTGAGCGCGTACGCCAGCCAAATACGGACTCTGGCCTTCAATCTCAAGAGCAACCCCGAACTCACCAGCCGGCTGCTGGACCGCACCTTGACCCCTCCCATGCTCGCCTCCATGACCACTGAGGAGCTGGCGTCCAAGGAGCTGCAGAAGGAGACGGCCGTCATGCTGGCCCGCGCAGAGAAACAGGCCATCAAGATCACCGAGGACGTTCCGCGTGTCCGGCGCACCCACAAGGGAGACGAGATCATTGGTGATGATGGCTTCATCGCTAGCGAGGAGGGGCCATCCGCACCGGTTGGCCGTCCGAAACGGGAGCCAAAGGACACCCCCGAATTCCCGCCCCAAGCCGGGCACCGGGGCTCTGGAGCTGGCCTTGCCATCGACACACAACAGTCGCCCACGCGATCTGATTTCGACTTGAATAAGGTCTTCTCGAGCGTCAAGTCGCCGTCCCTTCCCCAGGGCCAGCCGCGCGCGCCCTTCTCCGCCGCTCCCGCCGGCGGCCCCGGAGTCGACCCCGATGTTGACCGCCTGCTCGACGACGGCACCCAGTCGCCTCCGTACTCGCCCACCGAGGAGAGCGATCCTGACGTGGTGTGGCGCGGAAACCTCATCATGAACTCGATTGCCGACGTCCAGGTTGCCGCCAAGCACATTGGCGGCGCCAACCTGAGCGAGACCATCAGCCTTGCCTGGAACAAGCTCCTCCCGCGGACCCTGACGGTGTGCGGCCGGATAGATGAACAGCAGGCCATCGTCTACCTCTGCGGGCTGAGATATAGTCTGCATACCGATGTGGTCGTCGTGAGCCTGGAGCCGACCTCTCCAGCGGCCAAGGCAGGCATGCTGAAGCTCTTTGACTACTTCGTGTCCAAGAAGAGATATGGAGTCGTCGGAGACAAAGGGGTGGCAAATGTCCGGGACACGTATCTTGTCCCCGTCCTCCCCGGCACCGGCAACCAGCCCGAGTTCATGCTGAACCTGGCTGACAACTTCATCCCCGAGACGAGGACGGAGCCCATGATGCTCTGCGTCATCGTCTACCGCAACGATCCAGAGGCCATGCAGCGCCTCCACGGCGTCGCCGAGCCCAACCATGCCCTGCGCATGGTCCCAGCGGCTGCTACCGGGCTCGGAATCGCTGCGTCACCCCGGACTCCGACCCCCACCCAAGCCGGCTTCCCTCTGGTCGGCCGGCCGTCAATCTCGGCCCCGGCATTCTCTCCGACCTCGCCGCAGGGCGCGTTCCCGCAATATCCTTCCCCGAGATTGGGCGCGCCTGTGCAGCATGCCCCGCCGCCACCGGCCCAGGCCCCCCAACCCTTGCGGCAGCCGTCTGCGATCGATAATTTGCAGCAAGCGGGCGAGGCGACGGCCCGTGAGGTTCTCGGTCATCTCATCGCGAGCCCGACCGTCAGCTTCCTCCTGCCGCAGGCACACACCATGTCGCGCAGGGAATGGGAGCTGATCCGGAAGATATATGAGAGAGACCCTAGGACTCGGGACGATCTCCCGTATCTTAGCACGATACTTGAGAAGGAGGGGCAGCAGCAGCAGCAGCAGCAGCAGCAGCAGCAGCAGCAACAGCAACAACATCAACATCAACAACAGCAGCAGCAGCAACAGCAGGCATCTCGCCCCCCGCCTTCGCCCCAGACTCAGGCCCCGGCACCGGCTCCTCGTCCTCAGGCGCACCCGCTGCCTCCAGCTCCGGCTCCCCAGGTCCAACCTCATGGCCCCTCGCAGCCCCAGCCTTATGCTTCTACACAGATCCAGCCGCCACAGCAACCTCACCGCCCGGCCCCTCAACACCTCCCACCCCAGCCCCAGCCCCAGCGCCAACCTGCGCAGCCCCAGCCTCAGCAAACGCATCCGCATCCAGTGCGGACTACGCCCATCCCCCCTCCACCGATCCCGCCCGCCGCTGTCGTTGGCCCGCCTCGGCAAACGCCGATTCCGCCGCCGCCCATCCCGCCGCCGACCACGGCAGGCTCTGGCCCTCCGCCGGCGTAGAAGGCCGGTCCTAACGATGGGGGCAACGAGGTGATCGCCGCGCCGCCACGGCCTGCACGATCACAGCCCGCGTCACCACTGCCCGCGTCACCACTGCCCTCGTCAGCACGTGCCGCGTCTTCACGGCCCGCATCACTACTGCCCGCGCCACCACCGCCCGCACTGGTCCACGACCCGATTGTTTCCGCCCGGGTGCCCCCTTCACCTCCACGCGCACGGGGCTTGTTTTCGGTGCCCCAGCCCGCCTCGTCTCAGCCAGGCCCTATTTTGTCGACTGCTCCCAGCTGTGCACCGCTGGATGCCCCCGGCGCCCAAATCTTGTCGGCACTTGGCATTCTACCACCGATCTTGGAAGCGCCTCAACCCCCTCCCCCAATCCTCTCCCTAACTCTCCACCCCGATACCGACCTGCCCGTTTACCCCTTTGGCCCTCCTCTGCCCCCGCGCAGCCACCCCGCTAGCCCACGCCCCCACTCCCTTCCCCTTCCCCCCCTTACCTCCCCTCTTCATCCCCCCCCCCTCCGCGTCGCAGCCTCCCCCCATCTTCCTCCCCCCACCACCGAAAACTCATCTCACCCAGCCCCTACTTCACCACCCCGCCAAAACAACCCCAAACCAAATTCCAAAAAGAAAACCGCCCACCCCCCGCCTCCCCGCGTCCAAGTGTCTTACCCTACCCCGTGGCATCCTACATCCGCCACATCAGACCCCGTCTGCTAACCAAAGGCCCCGACAGGGGGTGTGCGGCGCGCGCCTACCCGGCTGGCGGGCGCCTGCCGATGGGGGTCAGTCGGTGGACGGCGGAGGCCATGAAGCTGCCGCTGTGGAGGGTGGAGAGGGTGGCGGTGTATCGGCCGGTGAGGCAGTCGGCGTTGAGATGGGAGATGGTGGAGGGGGGGTGGGTTGTTACGGCGGGGTTGTGAAAACACGTCTGTGGGGGGG
>MU855529.1:0-47850 GCA_033296695.1 Staphylotrichum tortipilum | reverse complement strand
GTGAGCAGGGTGAGCAGGGTGAGCAGGGTGAGCAGGGTGAGCAGGGTGAGCAGGGGTTTCCAGTTGTTGGGGCGGTAGGGGACGGGATGCGGCTGTTATACTCGGTCGGGCTGGCGTTGATGGTCGGCGACATGGCCGTTATTTGTCCCATCTTCAGCGTCGTCGCCGTCTTCTAATTACCCGCTGTTCCGTGGGAGCTGGCGTGGAACGCGAGCTGGAACGGGGCGGTCTCCCTCTTGTCTAGTTATCCTGCTGAGCCTCGAGCTGGACTCGGGCTTCTTCCGTATCGCCGCCTACGTGTTCAGGCCAAGCGTTAATGCCGCCGTTTGATCCATGTCTGTGCTCAGGAGGTTCCCTGTGGGAGGGCCGACCCTTCCCCGCTGAATGCAACACCGGCGGCCAGGAACAACGGGGGATAACACAACCAGGCGAGGGCTCGAGAAAGATATCCACAAGCCAGCTAGCTGGCATCTCGGTGACATGCGTGGATATGTTCGCGCAATTCGACTTGATAATAACTATTCCTTTTGAGAATACAGCCATGACCATGGGGATCGAAGACCCTTTGTCTTGCGACCCCGTTTCCATTAACGGACGCCCTAGTCGATGTGTTTGTCAACGAAATCGAGAATTGGGCGGATGTAGGCATCCCACCCTGCGACTTCTGGCCCCTACCCCTTCTAGTCAGCACGGATGCATTATACCAAACGAGCTGGACGAGTTACCTTATACTTCAGGTCAAAGACGTGCGGCTCGCCCTCCTCATAACATTCAATCAGAGGGACGTCGGCGGCTCTCAGGGTCTCGGCCATTGTGTAGCTCTGTTCGACCGGCACAACCGTGTCTCCTGTGCCGTGGAGAAATGCCGTAGGCGGATACAGCTCGAGTCCCTTCTTCCCTTGCCCAGCCCTGTCCCGCAGGACGCGGAGGGGCGACATGGAGTGGACAAAGGCCATCAGCTCCTCCTCAGTAGCAAACTTCTCGCTGTGCATGATGCCGACGCGCAAGCCGTCCGCAGAACTGGAAAGAGAGTGCATCATGTGCAGCTCTGCTTGCATCAGTACTCTATCCGTATACCGAAACTCGGTAGCCCAGAGCTCGCTGAGTACGGTATCGGGAAACACGTCGAACTCGTTCCATGGCAGTGCGTCGGTCAGGACATTGTCCAAGTTCCGGTCTCGCAGAAGGCGGTTCAGCGCTTCCTCCGAGAACCGGCCGTTCCACGGCCCGTCCGCCTCTCTGTTTGGCCGCTTGTCCGGCGCAGTGAAAGCTGGCATCGTGGCGAGGTCCACCGCGCCGTATACATCGACTATCGCTTTTGGAGGTGGATTGGACAAGTGAAGCCCCATCAACGTCGCAAGATGGCCACCCGCTGACTCGCCGCAGAGGACGTAGCGATTCACGTCAACATGGTCGGCCCCAAGTATGGTTGGGAGGTTGGCGCGGCACCACGACACGGCCTCGAGGCAGTCGGAAAGTTGATCGTCCACTCGAGCCTGTGGAGCGAGCCGGTAGTTGTGAGAGACAAAGTGATATCCACGCTTCCGGAAGCCGGGAGCCATCCAAGGCAGAGGTGCAAAGTCTGATAGGCACTTGTCCGTTAGCGAGGATCGCGGGTTCCATTGTCCTGCCATCACGAGCCACAAGGAGGGTTGATAGGCGGGTAAGGCGTACGGAATCCTCCAAACCAGCCACCGCCGTGAGTCCTAGAACCTTGTCAGATGCTTTCTGTCACAATCCAAGCGGAGTTTCTCAATGCGGCGCCGTGCCCTCAGTGGCCGAACACAAAATGTGTAACTTCTCCTTCCCGGTCAGACTATCCATTGAAACCTATTTCATTCCATATTAACTACTTACCACAACACAAATGGAGCGGGCTCATGGACTGGCGTTTCGGCAGGCCACACCCGTACTGCCAACTCGATGCCACTGGCAGATATGAAGGTGTGGTCTGTGAAGCCCGGTGGCGCGGCTGGTGGCAAAGAAGCCATGCTGGCAGTGCTAATCGATTCCCGTCTAGGAACTGTGGGTGTTCGGGTTGAGTCTTCGTTATGATCTAGGGATAGTTAGTTGTTACTGAGGATGAAAGTTTGCGGGGATAATGAGTGGATCTCGAGTGACAGGTGGAGTTTAGCAATCTTGGACCCGATCTGGCTCATTTATCCGGCACGCGATGCTCCGAGGAGCCTTCTCGCCCAAACCACCCAAATAGCGGGGACCAAAACGGGACAATTCCATCCTGGCATCCGGCCTTGTTTCCATACAGAGAACACAAGCGCTTAACAAACACACGGAAGAAGCGGCTGGGATACCGACCCGACCATCATGATTTGCCCGAGGGCACGGTTACAGGCTTTCCATCTTGAGGACCAAGTGGCGAATGTGAGGTGATAGCATCGTTCCGCGATAACTCTTGTACGGAGTAATTACTGTTACGTCTATTCCCGTCATATCTCCAGCCGACACACTGCCAAACTACTCCCACCTTTCACCACAGGACTAGGCTGGAGACTCTGTTTTGCCATCACCGGCGGCGAGCGAGGCCCCCCTGCGCGCTGTCAGCAATGAACAAACACCTTTCGTGCCCTAAAGCTCGGTGCTGACCAAGGGCTGAGGCACAGAAAGTCATGGTATGCAGCTTAGCGGCGGACGAGGGAGGCGGTTATCATGCGCCACAGGGGCAGCAGCGCCGCACCGCCCGCTGAACACACCAACTCCTGCCGAGGCAATGATTGAAGGCAGCTTTAATTCTTTCCCAAAAATCTTTCTTACCATGGCTCCGGCTCTTTGCTGAAACCAAGCCTGCCGACTAAACATACGCACCGCAGCACACGACCGACGGAAATGGCGCATGTAATCGGATGGACCAGGGAGGATCTTGAAGCGCCCCAGGCACTTGACACTTCTCCTGGCGCTATGCTTCATCCCGTACATTCGGCAGACGGCCAATGGTCTCATCATCAGCACCGGCCCATGCCTGCTTTCTCGCCCAGCATTGGCGATGGAAGTGGACAGGACAAGTCAGACTACTATCCGGCTGCCGCTTCCGCACATCCCAAGGCCATGGGTCTGGCGACCACTGTTCCAGTCCAAGTGAAACTCGCGGCAATCGTCCGGGGCGCGAGAATATTGGGGCTGCGGAAGACGACGTTCTTCTTAACAGCGAGCAACCTCTTACTCATGATCGGGCTCATTGTTCTTGGCGTAGTACAGAGCCGGGTGTTGAAAAACACCCAGGTTGCTTCGTCGCCTGGTTTGGAAGCACCGGCATCATGCTCAAGGTGGGAAGTCCTCAATGCCATTAGCATGCGATGCGGCCTGCCTCGTCTAACTGACAACCTGTCATCAGTGCTAGCCCGACCTGCACACCCAGTTCGACATCGACTGTGGCCGTTAACAACGCGGCAAAGATATGTTTCGCCACCGACAAGTCCATCACAAACGCGGTGGCACTTGGCGAGGCGCGCAGCGAGTGTCCTCTTCCAGATGATGCCGCCAACTACACGGTGCCTGGGACCAAGCTTAGATTCAAGCGGGCCTGCGAAACCGACTATCCAAGCGGCGACATGGGAAGATTTCCCGTCATCACCATGCTCGACTGCATTCACCTCTGTGCCCAGCTATACCTGTATCCCGCCTCGGCTGAAGCGCGTTGCATCGGCGTGTCATGGGTCTACGCTGATGGCCCGCAGGGTACGGGCATTAGCTTCTGCTACCCCAAGAGCTCGCTGAAGATGTCCCAGGCCCGGGCGGCTACCGAGAGCGCGGTGTTGATGATCGAGTGATGAATAGATGCTGATAGGTGCATATATTGAGAATTACATCTAATCAACCCCTTATGCGATGCTGCAATGTACAGTTCGCTTTGGAGAGATGTACAATTGTGATGCCGATATTCTTACCGCTACCGAACAGGACCTTCATTTTGACAATTTCTGTGCGTGAATGGCACATTGCAAGACTGACCATGGTGCAGCTCACTGCCGCTGAGATCTGCACTCCTCTGTCCAACACCAAGAACCGTCCTCATAGCGCGCACGCTAAACCGCAATCTGAGACGTTGATTGGATCATACAGGAGTGTGCACTTCACGACCATCGCTGAATCGCGGTGCGAGATTTCGTCATGGCAGCCTCGCGAACCTCCTGGTCATCCGTCGACCTTTCCCCTTCCCGTTACCCCTAGCGCTCATGACGGTGATGGTGTGAACGAATCGCAGCTTTCCGTTCTCGACGCGGAACTCGTGGCTGTCTGGGATACCGGAGAAGCTCAAGAAGACGGAGACGGCACCGACGGTCTCGTCAATGACATAGCGTCGGTCCACTAGGGACACACCGCTGGGGATGCCGACGTCGCACTTGTCGTTTGCACCGCCGTTCCCTGTATAAGAGCCACCCTCAAGCCGGGCGCACGGGTACCCCCATGGGACCTTGACCGTCTTGTCGCTAAAGATGTCGCAGTATGCATCGGCGGCCGCCTGGATGACGGCACGCGAGTCGCGCTTCCCTTCGGCGATGGTGCCCCAGTCCTCCTTGCTGGCCCAGTTGAGCGTGCCCGTGGCGTTGAACAGCCAGTCCCCCGTGGTGCTGATCAGCGTGTCGATCTTGAAAACTGCCCCGTCCTTGAAGTACATCTGCGTGCCAAGCACGTACGGCTTGCTACCCTTGGCCGAGATCAACTCCGTGTACGTCGCGCATTGGGTCGTGTCGAGGCTGTGCCGGCTGTGGTCGATCTTGAGAGGCGTAGCCAAGATGCCCGACTTGAAGGTGGCAGCCGCGAAGTTCTCGTGGTAGACGAGGCCCTCGGCGACTGGCTTCAGCAGCGCAGGGTTGCCCGCAGTCTGCGCCGCCACCAGGCTATCGGCACTCGTCTTGAGAAACTCCCGCGTGCAGTCTGCTGCCGAGGCTAGCAGAGGTGCAAAAGCACCCAAGGTAAGAAGGGAGAGGGAGTACATGGTGATCAACAGATCGTGCCGTATCAAGACAGGTTTGCGGGAGGTAGCCAGGACGTCAGCGGAGCGGCGTAGATCATGCTTCCTTCTGATCTTGCAATGCTGCTGATGTGGAGTCATATATATGTCCGACGCGCTCAGAGGGGCCGGGTGTTCAAGTTAATGTGGACAACGGATAATTGTCCTGGTTACTACTTCATGATATTCATTAGCGGTTTACCGGAGGAGTCCGTGTTCGGCAGTTTTCCTGGGCCAAGTGATTGGCACGCCTCGAAGCTCGCACATTACGGATACATTGAAGCGAGCATGCCCAATAATCCAGCCGCCAGGGTTTGACAGGGCTGAGGTGTGCTCTTGTACCCTCCTACGGAGTCAACTTCCTAGGAACCTGGCAAGCAGACGTATCCCCCCATCTATTGCTTGCATGGCCCATCTATTGCTTGCATGGCTGCTGACAGATAACGCCGTTCAGGATAGGGTAAGTGTCAAAAAGCAAGGCACGGGTCCAAGAGCTGCCCCTATCCCCCGCGTCCACCCGTAGCAGTGTTTTAGACGCCCAGACAATTAGGAGTTAGGGAACCCTACGATATGCGTTCAATACATGACGGTCATCCAGGGAAGCCATTGCCTACCCATCAGGGTCACTGTGGTTCGCTGATTCCGTGTTGTGTAGTCAGCTACCATTTTGGACTTTCATCGGTCGAATATTTCACCACTCAGTGTTAAAACCTGGCCCGGAAACGCGGTCCCTGCCATTAAATCTTGGTCCTTGGTGTGTGCCGCCGGCAGCTTTTTGGGACCGGGAAGTAATCTGTACAGCGCCCTAGACACTGTCGGCGCTTTGTCCGTTCCCAGAGTCTGGTTCTTTTTCTTGTCAGCAACGCATCAATCTGCGGCTGCACCTTACATGTCACATGGCTGGAAGGGGCAGCATGCGGATGATCGGCATGCAGACCAACTTTAGACTGTTGGGCAGCGAGGGCAATGTTGTCCCGGCCTGATAGCGTTACACAGCGACGCCTCATCCTTTGTTTGCTTCTCCAGGCCCTCCAGTCAGACGAAAGCCGCCAAGAGAGTCGGGTTCCCTTGCTTGGAATTCCGAGTGCCACCTGGCAAGACTATCAGGGCTCATCGAGGCAGTGGTGGGTAAATGATGGATGCATCAGGGCTGCAAGCCTCCCAAACCACTGCCCTTGGTGAGGCGACAGGGGCGTGGGACTCGAGGATCAGTCCAGCCCGACACTGCCACCCGACGTGGGGGTCAGCCATTCCTTGCCTGTGTGTGGATCATCCCGCTGCGAGGGAATCGGAGACGGTGCGCTCCGTCGCTCGTGTAACCCAAGCTCGTCGAACTACCAGCCATGGGAAACGTACCTCGCCCTCCTGGAGCGGCTGTCATTGACATCTCTTGGCCGTTGCCGTATGGCACCCAACAGGACCTCATGCCGCGTCCCCCCTCCGCCATGCTAAAGCGGAGGGTCATGTGAGCCGATCCAACCCTTTTCTGAACATCGACATCCCGGTTTCTTTGTGCTTCCCGCGCTGCTCGGCGCATCCCGTTCATGTTCTCTCTCCTTTTCTTGATTGAAACAAGGTCTCGCGTTTGACCAACATAATGTTACCCTCCAGGTTGTTCGGCGGATCCGAACTGGTGCTCGCGTCGGCTGTTGATTCGTTGACGTGTTTTGACAACCTGGGCTAGATGGCCGAGTGACATGAAGCGACGAGAGGGGAAGTAGATAGTACGTACCTCGTCTGGCTTCCCTCATATCCCGCAATGCCACGATGATGGTGTCTACCTATTTCAGGTGGCCTACGGTCCTGAGCTAGCATTCCAGTTCTTAGGCCCGTACTACCACCCCCTTTTGGCTTTTGATATCAGCCAGTCACATTTTGGTTGATGGCAGGGTTCTAAGTTCAAGACCCCAAAGGAGTAATGGAGCCTAAAGGTGAGCCGTTCCAACGGATTATGCAGCCGCAAACCGCCAGGTGGCGCGATTCGCAGCTTTGTTGACCGCTGAACTAATGGGATGCGTCCACACGGGTCACTTGATGTTCCAGGAGCCGGCCGTCCGTTCCGAACTTGCCCTTTCTCATGTGCTCACGTCTTTGCCCTGGCCTTAAGAGGAGTGTTGATTTGCCTATCCCTGCCCAACATACCTACACATGACGAGAATCGTTGGCACGGAGGTTGGGCATTGATGTCGCGAGATCCGGCAGATTTGCTGGGGCTGAGGGGCCTCCAGCCAACACCAAAATAATGTGACTTTATATATTTGCAAACGGGCCGTTCCAGAGTCCGTCGTGGTTCTGAAAGCGCGCGTCTATCCCTCACCACAGCCCAAGAATCCATCTATGCGTGCTGGGAAACTTCAGAACTTGTTTGGCCCTTTACCACACCGAGTGTCAGCCAGCCCTCCATCCCTTTAATGTTCTCCCTTGTAAGTCTGCATCCTGATAGCTAGCTACCTGTAGTCACTGACTGCTCTGCTTAGATTGGTGGCAGCAAGTCTCATAAGCATGGTCCTGGCCATGGGAGCCGTCGGAATACGACCACCCACTCAAAAGCGGCCAAGGCAAAGTCAAGACCGGCGGTTTCTGAAACAGTTTCGCCGTCGTTCCTGTTTGTCATCAATGAGTTTGAGGTAGACTTTGAGCCCTTACAGGGCGAATCTCATCCTCTGACAGACCAGTGGTTCAACACCATGCCCCCACAGCATGCAGCCGCATACACTCGAGAGATCCCTGGACTCGTGTTTCGGTATCAAGCCGGGGTCGTTTCCCCCGCTCACGGCTATCACTGGTAAGCCAAGGTTGTCAAAGAACGAAAGACGGATCTCGACATGCCTCCCTGCTACCAGGCTGTCGGCTAACTCGGACGCTCAGGCGCCGGCCTGCAATGGGCGTCGAGGGCCGAATAGTCCGGGTCGATCAAGCTGATGACATCAATGGATACCCGGCCATTTATCGGGCCCAGTCGGTTTTTGCCTGTTCTCCTCTTTTGCCAATGATTGTCACCGACGGAGACGCCTCCCTGGGTTACACGTTTCTACGCCGCTTGTGCTCATGCGACGCGAGGTACGACGAGAGCAGGTACTCTACCTGGTCTCACCCCCACTTCGGGGGGGGCGACAGCCGGGAAGGGATTTCATACGTGAATTCGTGTGCCTCCGGAGACCCATGGGTGGCTGGCAAGGATTCTTCATGGATACCCTCCTTGGTACCTGCTGTCTACAAAAATACCAACCCGACTGCCGTGCCCTCCCGGGGCCTCTCGGGCGACCTGCCCATCATCCTCGCACTTATGGGCTTCCACGGAAGGCCTGGCCGGGCGAGTGATGTCTTCTCCAATCGGAATTGGCACATGAATCGATGGGCAGGGTCTAACCGAGCTTCAAGTTACCGTGTGTAATCCCAAACCACCAGACGTTGGCAGCGCTTCAGTTGACACAATGCAGTTCCCAAATCGGGCGAGAGTCCCCGCGGCCTCTTCGTCCAAGTCTGCGCCGACAACTTGCGGGACGGCCGAGCCGACAACGAGCAGAACAATATCCCTGTGGAGCAATGTGAGCAGATGCTCGGCTACCTAGAATACGGGACCATACTCGTCCAAGGCTGAGTCTCTGGTGTTGGCGTTCAGCGGCGTCCCCTGGTTCCCTGACAAAATTTTTAACTCGGTTTGAGTTGATACGGCGGTATACCCTTGGGCATGTGATGTTCATCAGATAGGTCTTCTCGTCAATTCTTGAGTCGATCATATTGGCGAGGGGGGGTACTTCCCGGCCGCAATTCTTTTTCTGCACAACCCGAGGCGCGGATTTTCCATCATTAAGCACCATTCGTAGCCCTCCATCTCATTCTATTCTTACTGGTCTCAGCTGTAGACGATGAGCATGCTTCTTCACATGTCCCCAGCTGTCCAGCATCAAAAACTAAGGGCGAAATCCCTCGATTGCGTTGTGAGGTTGCTTTGTGAGGGAACTCCACCAAGCATTGGATGTGCTTGAATACCTGCTAGTTTATTTCAATCATTCCCACCCAGCCGCGTTCCAGGACGCTATACACCTTGTCCGACCTCTTCTACTCGCCAAATACTCCGCCGCATCTTGTGTTTCTTGGCTGTCACCCCAAGCTCGAGGACAGAAGTTTGGACCTGGCGGTGCGGGTTGCCACAGCCCCTGAGTGCCATTCGGCCATAAAGCACAACCCCATCACGCAACGGACACCCGCCCTGCTGCAGCTCATACCGCATCGGGAAGCCTCACCGCAATGTCTCCAGACTGGGTGATGTAGCGCACCCAGGGCAATGATGGGTATTGGAGCTATCCAGCAACCCTTGTCAGCATGCGCATGGCGGGAAACGAGAAAGGGCAGAGCATACCTTTGGCTCCGTAATCTTGAGATACCGCACTTGGATGCCGCTCGTGGTAAAGTAGGGAATCTCGAACTTGACCTGGATCGGCCGCTTCGCACCCTTGCCGGGCGCACCGATGCCGCCCATGCTACCCCCAAAGCCGCCTGTCATGCCACCGCCGTGCTCGTCATCGCCCCGAACGCTGGGCAGGCCCAGCTCTGCCCGCATGAGGAACTCCTTGCCGCCGCCGAACTGCTTGATCTTCCATACGATGGCGCTCTGCTCGGGCGCGTAGTGGACCGAGCCAACGTTGGTCCGGAAGCGGGGTGTGTCGGCATCGTCCGGAACGGGGACAATGATCTCGACATTATTGGCGGTGCTGCGGCGTTTAAACTGAGCGCGAGCCTTGAGCATGTACTCGATGCGAGAGCCGCTGTGGGACTCGACCACGCACTCGACCCAGATGAGCGGCTTCACCTGGGTATTGAGGCGGTACGACATGAGTTCAAACTCTCCGTCGGGCGGGATGAAGCTGATGGTGCGGTCGTTCTCGAAGCGTGACAGGCGCACGCACTGGTGGAACTTGACGTCCTCCATCTCGATGGCCTTGCCGCGTGTGGTCCGCCCCGTCGTCTCAAACATGACTTTGTCATTGAGCCCCAGACGCAGCTCGGGCATACCCGACAGGTAGCACTTCATTTTGATGGCGCCGAGAATCTCGGACCGCAGGACATTGCCGTTGGCCGACACCAGCAGGTTGAGCGACTCGATGACGTCGAGGAAGACCTCGTTCTTGCGGTACCGGATGCCCTCGGACCGCCACGACACGGCGTTGGTCACGGCGATGGGTGGCCGGGCCTGGATCTCGAGCTTGTGGGACTCCTGCGTGATATATTCCTGCAGGATCTTGGACTCGGTCGTCTGTGGGTAGCCAAAGTCCATCATCTCGTCAAGGAGTTCGTAGATGATGACGAAGTTGTCGCGGATGGATTCCTCCTCGAGCGCCTTGAAATATTCGGTGAAGACTTCGACGATCTTATGGAGGAAGAGCAGGATCTCGGCGGCATTGGTGTTTCGTTTTGTCAGGGCGAGCAGGTACAGGTTGTTGTGTCGGATGTAGAGGTACTGCATGCGGGGGCGGGCGGAGGGCAGTGTCAGGTCCAGTTCGAGTACCGCAAGCAAAAGGGGCGCCGTGGGTTCTTACATTGATTCCTTCGTGAGAAAAGCAGGGGGGCACTGCTGACGATTCTTCTTCGGCTTCGCTAAGGAGGATCGGGAACATCTCCACGGCGGACATGGGGATGTCGCCCCTGTAGTTGCGCGCCAAAAGGGTCTTGCCCTTGAGGTCGAGGAAAAAGACGGCCGACGCCATGGCGAGGAGCTGCTGGGCGTAATTTCGCCCACACTCGAGCGAGCTTTCACGAGGGGAGGGCGACGGCGGGTTGGGCTGGGGAGGTCGGGTGGGGGGTCACCGCATCAAGGCGCGGCCGCGAGAGGGGCTGGTCCTTTGGCAGCAAGGGGATGCCGCACAGATGTACGGTTGCTGTCGCCCTGTATTTCAGAGAGGATGGATGACGCGCAAGATATCGGGGGAGATGGATGGTAGTTCGTCGTCGTCACCACCACCGCCGTTCAGCCAAGCTGTCGTTATTTCGAGATGTTGAATGGAGGTCGCGCAGACGCACAGACCAGCCACCCTGCCTCCGCCAGCGGGGAACGGCCCATGGAGGGACCCGCCCCCACATCTAATCTGGGGACTCTCGGCGAATGGCCAAACTTCGTTCCGTGGTGGGTCTGAGACCGGTTTGGCCAAAACATCCAGGAAAAAAACTTTTTCAGTCTCCCTCCCCTTTCCTCTCCCCAACGCGCCCAATAGACAGTGCAGTCCATCGTACGCACAATAGGTACCGGCATTCTGTCGCGTCTCCGACCCGTGTCGTTGTTGATGTAGTCTGCGATTTCGAGGCGCGGAGAGGAACCCCATTACGGCGCCATAAGAGCCGCCCGAGTATGCCGCTTTTTGAAGCGCGCAGCACCTTGTTACTTGGGCAGCGTCAGAGGCGCCGGACATGAGACGAGAAAAATTGCATCGCCTGCATGGCTTCTCGACCTTGACGGTGGTAGCTTGCGGGGGCGAATGCGGAGGAGGCAAGCACATTTTTGTTGGGCAGTCCTGGCGGGCAAGCAAAATCACAGGGACGACTCGTTGTCCCCTCTCAGGAACGCACTCGGCGCGAGAGCGGGTGGGAAAGGAGGGCGAGGGGGAAGAAGCAAAGTCCGGCAGCAGGCCACCTTCGTACCCGGCTGCCATGGAGCAAATTCAGCATGTTGCAGTCGTACAGCCCAATGAGCTCCTGCTCTCCCGCCCCGTTCTGTGCCGCCGTGCCTTTGCCGCGTTGTGCTTCTTGGCTGACATGTGTCAAAGCGCCAGGTCGCCCATGGTCGATCAGCGGCACGAAGACGCAGAGGCTGCGGATAAATGCTCTGCATGGACGGACCACTGCAGTTTTCACAAGCGCAACACCCCGTGGACTGTGCAACTCCATTACCTGTTACCTGCCGCATCAGGAACCCGAGACGAAGCCTCGCGCTCCCATAAGAATGGTGGATAGCGACGGAAATCCAAACCGCTGGTTGTCTGGTTCGCCGTCGCCCCAGACGTTTCGGGAGCGCATGTGAAGGTGGGTCATCCATGACAAAGCCGAGCAGCGAGGGCGGGTAATTTCACAAGCGTGCTGCAGGAGTCTGGCTCTGACACGTGCTTGTCTTGTCAACCCCCCGACAGCCGGGAATGGACATCGCTTGCGTTTGCTCGCAAAGGCCGAGGGATGGCCATGGCTTCGCGGATTGTCGGCCCGCAAGCTGGTGGCATTCGTGGCATTGTGATACAGGCGTATTGCGTTATGCGAGCTGGCGTGGGTGAAACGGCTGGACTGAACACAGCGAGCATCGCGAGTTGTTCAGACGTGGCCGGAATGCCCTGGTTTACTGCGCGCCGAGCAGGTCTGGTATGGATGGAATCCACGGTGCTCGGGGCCGTTGAGCGACGGCGAGCATGGCATACCCGCCGCCCCCTCCCTCAAAGCCAAACACACCCCGCATGTGGTGGAGAAGACAAGGTGGTTGCGTCTAATCTGTTGAGCACGGCGGGATGCCGAGCAGGCATGAGACGGGGCGGGCTGCTCATTTCGAGCTCCTTGCCCATCCCCCATTCTTGGGCCTCCCGCAGTCCACCACCTCAATCAGCCGATGGGCATCCCGGCTCCGGCCTCGAGCTGGGAATAGTTCGCCCACTAAGCCACCTAGTTGACGGATTAGTTATCCATATACGCAGTAGTAGGTGTTCACGGGCAGCCCGGTCGGGTCGTTGCTAGATCCGGGGAAATGTGCGTAACTGGGGGGCAGGGGGGCGAGCAGCGGCGAAGAGCCTGTGAAAGCCTCGGGCTCTTGTGAGCATCAAGTCTTGGTCGAGCGGGGAGCGGTGCTGTTGGAGGGGGACCGCCGCCTTCCAGGGCTTGGTTGCGCCTGACCTCACTGTGACATCCTGGACCAGGGGTTCCAAGTCGCCCACGCTGGGTGAGCGACAGCGGGACCTGCTTGCCCGGACCCACGGGTTTTCTGCCTGTTCTATCAGCTGACGCCGCAGACCCTCCACGCTGCCAATTCAGACGAAAACTGTCAACCAGCTCGCAACCTCAGTGGGAGCGCTGGCCGCGTCCTTGCGCCCTCGCATTCTTCCATCCCGACCAACCGCTCGCTCGCAAAATTGCCCTTTGAACATCGCCCCCTCCCTCCCCTTCCCCAACACCCTACGACCCCTGATCTTCCCCTACCCCGCGAAGCACCGGCTTTCGATCTTCGCATCACTGCCCCTAAATGCCCACTTCAGGGGCGCCGAATCCTTCCTGACAATCGCGAACCAGCCGCCGATCGCCAGCGGGCGGCGTCCTGATCCCGACACGCAGCACCGACCTGCATTGACACGGCGGGCGACCGACGGACGCTAGAGATATCAGGCCCGGCTCCTCCCTCCGACGCCAACCTGGCATGTCGACGCCTCTACTGATCGCCGGCGCCGCTGGTTTCTGACTGTGCGGTGGAGGACATCAGCATGGAGCAGTACTCGCCGCGGGCCCAGGCCCAGGCCGGCACCACGATGCAGAAACCAACCGGCCCAGACGCGTTGGCTGCGGATGCACCAGCGATGAGGCCGGCCGCCTCGAAACACCATGGCCTCGAGCACACCCCGTCGCCTGCCTTCCCGGCCACGTTGAACACGGCACCGCCTCTCCAGCTCCCGCCGCTCGCCTTCTCTTCCTTTCGAAGCGACTCCATCACCGAATTGGCGCCAATCCAGCGACCGCATGAGAAGTCTGCCGGTTCTGCAGGCCCGACCTTGCCGCCGCTCTCCTCCGTGACCGGCGCTCAAGCCCACACCCCCCTTCCCAAGCCGCCGGACCCCTCGCATTCCTCCGCCTCTGCCAAACCGGCCAACCACTGGCCAAGCCTCAACCCTTTTACGACATATTACACGCCGAGCTACCTTGACGCGTCCGAGTCGTCGCCAAGCATGGCGTCGGACCGGAGCGTTGGCCATCGGGGCGCCAGTGTGAGCTTGGACGACCCCGACGTGCGGATAGCGGCCGAGGCGCTGGGCCAAATGAGAACAGGTGCGTCGGCGGTGTGGCCCGGTCTTGTTCTTGTTTGAAGCGTTCGTTACATGCTGACCCGGGGTTGCATCTTGCCAGACTGCGGCTCTTCTCCCCGTGACCAGAGCATGTCCCAAGCCTCCACCCCCCGCGATCGCAAGGCATCCAGAGACTACAACACTACCAGTCCTTCGCCACAGAGCACCGATGGCCAGCAAACCGAACCGGAGCCGCTCTTGTCCCTCATCACGACGTCACACCCCCTACTGGCCACCACCATCGAGGGTGCTGCCTCGGCCTATAACAGCGGCAAGAACTACTCCCCCCACCTCAAGACGAGCGCCGAGTACGTCGAGAGCTGCCTCAAACCTGTCGGCAAGGCCGTGGGCAACGTGGGCCGCAAAGCTGGCGTTGAAGGGGGCGTGCGGTGGATCTTTGGGCGCAACCGGAAACAGCACGCGTCGACCGATATCGAGACGGGCGAGCGCGGAAACGGCAAGCGCCGCAAATCCGACTGGGGCTCCAAGGGCCTCAAAGCTTTGGCCGCGGCGCATCTGGACCCGGCTGCCGATGGCGAGGACCGGCGCATGTCAGTCAGCACCGTCGATACCCTACCCGCCTACGATGACACTCGGTCTCCGGCCTACACCGAGGTTGCCGATGACAAAGGGACACCCGGCCAGCAGTGGGGCCAGCAATTTGTGGTGACCACGTCGGGGCTTGGCGTCGCCATGAAGCAGGAGAGCTTGAAGAGCTTGAAGTACTGCGTCAGGGTCGTGAGGGACACCAACGGATACATCAGCGACGTTCTGGTGAAACTGAAGAACGCCATCGACGAGTACGATCGCGCATCTGGGGCGGATGGCGAAGATCACGGCATCGCCGGCCGCGAAGCCCCCGACCGCAGCAACTTGGTCGAACGCATGAAGGAGCTCCGGGACGACCTCTTCCGCGTCATCCACGGAACTGTGCAGACCATCTCCAAGTACGCTGGCAGCGCTCTTCCCGAAAACGCGAGGAACCTGGTTCATCGCCAGCTGATGAGCCTGCCCGGGCTCTACCAGTTCCACTACGTGCGGGAATCCGAGGGACGGGCCGAGAACGCGAGTCCCGATGCATGGCCGAGGGACAGTGCCCACCTGGCCCTGCTATTTGCCAAGGAAGCTCTGCAGATGATGACCCAGGTTGGCGACGTGCTCAACAGGACTCTGGTGAGTGCCGAGGAGTGGTGCGATACACTGTACCGGAAGAAGCACGAACATTTGCGGTCTCCCCTCGGTACCAGCAAGCCCTTACCGGCACTTCCGGTCAGTGCCGTCGACGAAGACTCCAACATGTCGGGTTAAGCAGATTTGGTTCGGGAATCGGCGTTGTTTCGGTTGGAGTTTCGGTGAGAGGATGGTGTTTAGAGACGGAGTAGGATGGGAAGACACAGGCCCTGCCCATGGAAAACGCGGGCGCCAAACCACAGCGGAAGAGAAAATGAGCGGAAACCAACAAAAAAGAGTTTCGGGGGAAGGCCTGCGCCACGGCGTCTGATTGATGCCGGCCTGGCCGTACGACTGCTCGACCCCATGTTTTCATGCCTACGGCGATTTTTCCTTTTTTCTTGTCTGCCGCCAGGTAAGCCTGGCTGCCTCAACACCCTCACTTTGTTTCATTTTGTTATCCCCTGGCTTTTTCTGCTCTCAAACGGTATACCTGGATGTCACTCTCATACCCACGGATTGTTTAAGGACTTGTGCGAGTTCTCTGGTTATGGTATTATACAATAGGGATTCATTTCTTTTTAAACAAAATCCCATGACCGAACTGTTTCTGACCGGCAAGTTTGTCGAGTGGCACACGTAGCATCTTGCGTGCTGGAGAGTCATGTCCCTCTGCTCAATCTGGCCTCGCTATGGTCGAGGCGCCACATCGACTGGGTTCTCACAGGCAGATGTAAGCCTCAGTGTTCGCTCGAAAGGAAGAGCTCACTATCGAAGTCCTTTGCTGTAACTATCTGCTTCCAGGAGTCTTGATATCTTCGTCTGTATGAACCGAATGGAGCGCACGAGATGATCCATCAACTTCGTGTCATCATGCTGTCTGTTTGGTTGACATTGGGTTGGTCAGTCAGGGGTTTAGGGCGATTGAAGGGTTAGGGTTGTTGGCTGTTGGGTGAACGGTCCGATGGGCAGGACGTGACACCCTGAAACCTGGAACCCCGCTGCGTAGACTTGTGATGATTGTCGCCGTTACTCTCACTCGGCATCGCAATTCGTTCCGGCGAACCGCGTCCCCGCCTTTCTCTCACTGTTCTTCCCCCATTTCCCCCCTCACGACAAACCCCGCGGTCACCGCGCCACACTACAGCTGATTCGGTTCAACCGCCTGCCCACCAGCCACTCCTTAACTCAGGGCCTCGGAATTAAGGCCCACAAGACATTTGTACCGAGTAACATTGACCTAGTGGTGATTTCGTTCGTCGAATCGGACGAACCAGGCGAATGGGGCGACGGAACATTTTGCTTTGCTTCGATGCCTTTGGCACATTGTTTCAGCCCAAGCGGCCCGTGGCAGAACAGTACGCAACTGTCGCAAGGCAATGCGGCCTCGATGGTTTCAGTGTCGAGCAGGTCCAAGCCTCATTCAAAACGGCTTTCTCCAAAGAGTCCCAGGAGCATCCAAACTATGGCCGGGCCAGCGGCATGGGTGCAGCGAAGTGGTGGACGAACGTGAGCATCCCGATGTGATAACCCTCGCTGGCACTGACTGTCTCCCTGCCAGGTGATCCACAAGACGTTCCAACCACTGGCAGGGCTGGGAAGGGAACTTCCCAAGGATCTGGCACCCAAGCTCCTGCACCGCTTCTGCTCCAGTGAGGGTTACAGTCTCTCCGCAATCGCCGGCTCGCTCCTTCACACCCTCAAACAACGAGAGCAGCAGCAGCAGCAGCAGCAGCAGCACGACCACCACCATCACCATCCGCGGATCATTGTGGGAGTCATTACCAATTCGGACGACAGAGTGCCCAGCATTCTCTCCTCTCTTGGTCTCCGCGTCAGCCCCTTGCGGTTTGGTTCCTCGATCGACCCCGCCGAGGTGGCAACACAGCTGTATGACATCGACCTGCACTGCATGTCCTACGACGTGGGCTCCTCCAAGCCAGACAGGAAAATATTTGATGCTGCCGAGGAGATGGCAAACCAACTGCTCGCAGTACAGCAGGGCCCTGGGTGCGCCGGCCATGGACTCGAGGCGCCGGCAACTACGTCCTGGCTGAAAATCTATGTTGGAGACGAGTATGGGAAAGATGTCCTGGGAGCACGCAGGGCTGGTTGGAACACAGTGTTTGTCGGCGCAGAGGGCAATGTCCCCGGCCAGGAGAATACCTCGGACTGGAAGCAACTGGGGGACGTAGCACTCGAGGAGATCTTTCCTCAGGGAAGTGACCCGTTGACTATTCGGGCGGAAAGCACTCAGGCGTTCCTCGAATGGACGATAAAGAACTTGGCGAGGGGAGACTAAGAGTGGCAAAGGATGGATGTTCTCGGGCTTTTCACCAGTCTTCTGAGAGCATGATGTCCCACACATCCTTTCATTTATTCCGGTCCTTCTCCTATGAATCCTGATACTCCCTTAACTTCTCCTGCTGTACCTATCCACTGGGGAAAGATTGAATTAAGCTTGTAGATAACTAGTTAACTGACACCGGCAGAATTGTCTCCCAACATTCCTACGCCCGAGAGTGATCGGGCCGCGAACCAAGAATAGCTGAGGCACCGCCCGTTCCCTCCATCATACCTGGAGCCCAGCAACCCAGAGGATTGCCCCAAGCAGCTGACCTAGGAACCAGTCGTTCTCGTACGCCTCGTCAAAGTGGCCGAGCGAAGTGTAAAAGCATCGGCCGCCGTCGAATGTCTGACACCAAGCAATGGGATGGTCATTCCCATGGACTCCGCCGTCATAGGACTTCTCGTCGACGGTAAGCAGCACGTTCAACGCCGCAGATGCCGTCCGTGGGTGCGCTTTAAAGTTGTACCATTCATCCAACCAAGATCTCTCCGACAGCTCTGGAGGGTGCGTGTTGTTGACATCACCGCGGGGCCGCTGACAGGCCATGATGGGATGCGCAGGATCCAGGATTCTGATGCAACCGGTCTGCGGCTCAGGATGGTGATTAAACACTGCTCCAATGAGGCGCCCATACCACTCAGATGACTGCATGGCGAAGCTGGCGCAGTGGACGGCGACGACCCCGCCACCAGATCGAACGAACCCCTTTAGGGCATCGAGTTGGTTGTCGTCCAAGAACTCGCCCGAGCACTGGAGAAGGATGATGGCCCGATATGCTGAGAGGGACTCAGCGCAGAAGACGGAGGGGTCTTCGGTGTCGTCGGCCGTGAATGGGTGCCGTTCTAAGGATGAGCTGGAAGCGAGACGGTGCAGAGCCTGGATGCCGGCCGGGATAGACGCATGCCGGTACGATGTTGTGCGACTGAAGATGAGAATTCTAAAGGGGCGGGACATGGTCGGCGGTTTTGAATCTGGCGAGCAGGGTTACGTGTTGCGGTTGAAGGCGTATTACGGGCCAAAGTCGGAGAAGATGCGGGGAAGTTCAAGCATGATAAGATGGAGACGCTGGTTAAACTCCAAGGCTAAGCCGGCGCTATGTGGGCGCCTACCTGCAAGGAGGTATTTCGACCTGGGAACAGCCGGTTCAAGCCCACAGTGGAGACATGGTTTAGGATCAACCTTGAAGAATCAACCTCATTGAAGCTTGAAGTGTATATACAAATTTGTTCAAGCCCGCTTCGTCTAGCCGAACCAACAGCGGACTAGTAACTATGTACAGGAAGAAAGGGCAAGGGTGTCGAAGGGAATTAATGCATCCATCATCGTCTATTCGTCATCCACCAGCACCAATGCCGTCGCCAGAGGCGAGGCAGCTTAGAAGGGGGGGTTGGCGTTGGTGAGGAGCTGCTCGAAGTAGGCCTGGAACCACTGGCCGGCCTCGGGAGCAGGCTGGAGAGCATCCGACAGGCCGCAGTGGAAGTCGTAGCGGGAGGCCGAGGTGTCGCTGGTGCCGTCGCACTCGCCACCGGGCTTGACCCAGACGAAGGCATCGAGCAGCTCGTGGCCGGTGTTGGCAGAAGGGCGGGTACCGAAGCCGGTGCCCTTGGCGTTGCACCAGTGACCCCACTCGGTTTGGCCTGTTGGGCTGTTAGAAAGAGATCCCTTTGCTTCGAGGGGGCAGTGAGGGAACGTACCAGTAGGCTGCTTGCCGCTGCGGCCTTGGTCGGTAATGAACTTGGCGGGGAAGCCGGCGGCGTTCAGGAGCGGGCTGAAGGCCTCAACGTAGTGCTTCTCGTCGTAGTTGGGGTTGGGCGAGGTGTACGCCGGGGCAGAGGAGACGCTCCAGGCGTTGTAGTTGGCGACGTTGGTGGCCAGACCACGGACGGCGGCGGGCTTGCCAGCGTCCCTGTAGAGGCTGGCGAAGAGATCAGCAGCGGGCTGGATGTTGGCGGGCCAGCCGAGCCAGCCAGCGTGACCGGCATCGAGGTACATGGCGACGTTGGGGAGGTTGAGCTGCTTGAGAGCGTAGATGGTCAACTCCTTGTAGGTGGTGGCAGCGCCGCTGCACTTCTGAACGCCCATGTTGGTAACCATGTTGGCCAGGGAATCGGGCTCGATGACCAGGAGCATGCGGATGTCCGAGTAGGCGATGATGTACTTGCGGATGGCGTCGATGTAGCTCTTGTAGTTGGCAGCACCACCCGAGGCAATGGCAAACTCGCCATTGGAGGCGGCAGCGGCGCAGTCACGGTCGGGAAGATCATAGACGACAATCTGGGCTAGTGGCGTGTCAGTCATTGTGGACGGGGGCCTCGAACATGCTGCTCCGCTGGCTGCACTTACCGGCATACGGCGGGTTGGCACCAGCGTTGTTGGCGGCCCGGATCTGGGACAGAGTGCGGGCGAGAAGGGTGTCGATGGTGACGTTGCGGTCGAGCCACTGGAAGCTGGGGACCTTGGCGACAGCGGCGGCCTTGGTGGCCATGGCGCCGGTCAGGCTGGGCATGGCCAGCGACGAGACCTCGGAGGCATAGTAGTCGTTGGCCCACAGCTGGACACCCGAGAAGGGGTTGCCGGTGTAGCTGGCGGTGACCGAAGCGCCGCCGGGGATGCTCGACACGGGGGTCGTGACCACAGCCGAGGTGGTGGTCGAGGTGACGCGGGTGCTGGTGCTGCTGACAGTGCTGGTGCTGCTGACGACGCTGGTGCGGCTGGTGGTGCTGGTGCTGCTGGTGCTGCTCTTGCTGGTGGTGGTGCTAGAAACAATCGCAGTGCTGGGCACCTGGCTGTTCGGCAGGCACTGGAAGTACCAGTCGTTCTGCTTCACGCAGGCGTTGCCCGAAGTGCAGCAGGTCGGGCCGCTCCACCCGATGCCGCCGCACTGGGTCCTGTATTATCGCGTGTCAGGACAGTGTCCCCATTCCATCATGTTTGGCTGAGGTCCCGTGGGATGTGCTTACCAGGTCCCGCCGCAGTTCTGGCGATCCTCCAGAACGGGGGCGGCGAGGGCGGTGGCCGCAAGGGCGGCGGTGAGAAGGAGCTTCGAGGCCATTGCGGGCGTTAGACAAATCAACAAGGCTGTCTTTTGTCTTTGGGCTCGGAAGATGCTCTGGGGAGAGAAATCGAGGAGACGAATGCGGAGCAGGATGGTCCTCTTTATGGCTTCAACCCATGAGCCCTCGGCCCACGCCCGGGACTGCAGCAATCACGCAACTCCCAGGACACAGCTGAGAGGGACGGGAGAGCCGGATCAACGGCAGCGCAGTGCCGTACAATTCAGCCCCAGACGGAGCAGCAACAGTCCTTGGGTTCGGTGCCTGACCGAAGCTTCCATGCTTGGCATAGCTCGCCTCGAGGGGCCAAGGCGAAACCCACGCGGCGTGAAACGGGCGGCGGCTGCGCAGGGAAGGACGTCCCGGGAACACGACCGAAGAAGGGCCAGGCCTGGGGTACCGCGCCCCGGATTCTGGCACTTGCGAGGGCGTGATGCAACCGGGATGGTGGGAAGCGGGGAGCTCAACGGCGGCTGGGGGTGGGGCAGGTTGGGGTGGGCGGGAAGGGAAAGGGGTGAGAGGTGGGGGAGGGGGCCCGGGAGGCACACGCAGGGCCGGGTACCGGGAGAGGGCGCCAGGAGAGAACAACCGCTGTGTCGCATTGCCTTCGTCGGTGCTGGGTAGCATCGCCACTGTACAGGAAACAGAACCAATCTCCGTCTACCGGGTTTCCATGAAGGGCCAGGGCGGTGGATCCGGGTTGCGGTCGGCATCCTTGATTGACGTGGGACTTGGCACATCTCGGAAGCCGTCGTTCCTGAATCTCCACGATGGGAAGAGCGCGGCTCTGCCTGCGGGGCAAAATGGCGAGGACAGGGGGGGGATCCTGGATGGGTCATGCCGAGCCTGTGCGGAAGAGACGAGCGATGTTCCGGCAGCCCGTTGCATTCTCGGGCTTGTCGTGGCGGCGCGGGATGCTGGGCTAGGTGCCGAAATGTCAAAAAGGATGTGCGGTCATGCGCTCCTGGGCCTGCCCGGCCATCAGCGTCCGCAAGGCCAAAAGGAGCGACGAGGACAAGACGCCCGGCCGCGAGTCCACCACACGCGCCGCTCCGCATTCCCCGCAGCTCTTCCCACCCGCGGTATCCCCATGGCCCATCACCCCGTGTGCCAGCCCGGAGCCGCTTTGGGCAGCTCCGTTGGGGGTCGCGCGGCGCGCAATTACCGCCGTGCCGTGCCCCCGTCAACCGCGTCGCTCGTCATTCGAGTCGAACACCAGCTCGAGTCTTCCCTCCAGAACGCTGTCGACCCCGGCCTTGATCGTGTTGCAAAACTCGTGGCCTTGGAACAGGATGCCAAGTTCTTGGCTGGTATACCAACTCGCGCGGTCGGCGTTGGATGATCCCAGAACTGCATACTCGGCATCGACGAGCGTCAGCTTCAGGTGCGAGTGCATTGGCTCCTCGCCATCCGGCGATGCAATCAATGGACGGCTCTCGCGTGTCCCAGAGCCGGCCCGGCACCTCGGGCGGAAGTACGAGATCTTAAGACGACCAGGGCCGCGGCGGCCTGCTTCCGGGTCGCGATCAGGGTGCTCCTGGAGCCGGCCGAAGCGGCTGAGGAGCGATCGGATGCACCAGGCCGTGGTTGTGCCGGCCGTGACGAGCTGCTCGAGGAGCATCATGTTCCGGTTCGTCACGACTACCACGTCGACGCCCCTCGCAAGGGCGTCCAGCAGGGCGGCAATGACTGGCTCGGAGGTGAGGTTCGGGGTCTGAATGAAGATGGATCGCCGCGCGTGCTCAAGGAGCTGGAGCAACGCCATGTTGAGTGGGGTCCTTGGTGGAGCGGGAGGCCGCTGCCAGGGGAACGGGTGGAAGCGCGGGTTGCGATGGCACGACGAGGGCAGGACGAGTGTCGGGAGCGTCGGTTGTTCTGGAAGACTGGCGTGGTGATGAGCCGTGCTCGGAACCAGGGCAAGCCCCGCTTGGCGAACATCGAAGAAGGGTTCTTCGGCAATCCTGTCACCGCCGCCGTCGCCGCCGTCGCCGAAGCGGGGCTCAGGGTCGTGGGCGACAGGTTGCTCCCAGGTGCGCGAGTAGAAGAACAGCAGCGACCGGACCGCGTCTCCCTCGATCTCCACGCAGCCCTCCAGCCAGGCCTCCCAACTGACGTTGCAGCTCGGCAGGAAGGCACGGTGCCGATCGATGATGACAAACTTGGGATGCATCACGCTGAACGGGAGAAAGAAGAGGCTCTTGACCCTCAGCTCGATGCGCCCGGCCTCCAGCAATGCCGCGTCAGGCAGACCGAGCTTCTTGGGCCATGACTCGCGTGGATAGACGTAGCCGCTGCGGGACTGGGGGTGCCGCAATTTCTGGAGCAGCGAGATCGACGACAGGCATATGCGAACTCGCAAAGATGGGGGCGACGACGCGTCGCCCCTCGAGCGCGCGTCCTGGATTGCGGCGCGACGGTGTGTGGCGAGCTTCGTGAGCGCTTCGGAGACGGCCGTCAGGGTTTTGGACGGCGCCCAGAAGCATGTGACGAAAATAACCTCATGCCGGGCCGAGATAATGGCAGGGATCAGGCAGTCGGTAAATATCGAAGCCCCGGTGCCGAGTTGGAAGCTCCTGGGTCGGCTAAGGGTGACGACGAGTTCCCGTTCTGACGAGTCGTGGAGGTTGTAGCTGGGAAAGTCGCGATGGGGTGGGTGCGGCGCCGTTGGATGGCTCACTTCTAGGCGCCTGAGGAATTCGGTAACGAAGCTTTGTGGGTGGCTCATGTCGCCGCGCGTTTAGGGGCCGCAGGGCTGCGTGTTGATGCCACGAGCGCAGGTGTGGGATGCGTTCAAGGAGCTGGAATCCAGAGTTGAATGAGGAATCGAGTGCGAGCCAATGGACGGGCAGACCCTGAAAATAGCATGCAGCAGCAGGCAGGACGGGCAGATGAAATGAAAGTGATGAATTAATCTCAAATGCAGGGTGAATCTCGTTGGAATCAAAAACAACAACAGGAGAGGAGAGGGCGAGAATATCAACGAGCCGTGTAAGGAGGACTGTGTATATTAGAACGGACGATTACGGAGAGTGGGCAGTTGATGGTGATCGAGGCTTGCATTGGGCCAGCCGCATTCGTCTTAGCACGGGGTTTGTGCAGCATCCAAAGTCGGGCACCTTCTCTGCGAGAGAAAGAACGAGACAAACCACCAACCCACAGCCTGCGACCCTCAACCCACGGTCTGCCATGATATTTAGCAGGAAAGGGGCAACCCCGTCGCTGCCACACACGACAGACAGCAATTGGGATATGGTTTTCTGCCTCATTGAACACCGTGCCAGCTGGCCGTGCGGCACTGACAAACGCCCCAGCTGCTCGACAGCCGACGCCTCAGCTGCCGAACGCCAACTCCATTGGGACTAAGGGGCTGAATGCCAAGGGCCTCGACTCACACGAGCCCCTGAAACAACAGACCTCTGATTCGCCGGAGATGGGCCCGATCCCACAGCCACAATAAATCACTCGCGGCGGCTGCTGCCACTCCTGAGCGCTTGGCTTTCTTCCCAACCCAACTCTGGCTCAAAAACCCCACGCTCGGAGCAGCGCTCTCCATCCCACTCTGCGACGACCAAACCAGCCAAGCCCGGATTCTAGGCTCCAAGACTGCTGCCGGACCGCCATCATGGCGTACAACGGGTCCCACGGCGCTGCCGCGGGTCTTCCTTCTCCAGAGCCGCAGCAGTATGCCCCATACCGACCCCCTACCACCCAACCGCAGTCGCAGCAGCAGCAGCAGCAGCAGCATCAGTTTCAATCACATCCAGGAGCGGGGGTGTATGGCTCACAACCGTTCCAGATGCCCCAGCAGCCTCTATATGCTCCACCGCAGCAGGCTGATGCCCTGGCGCCCGCCATGACAGGCATGAGGGTAGACGACATGGTCCCTAGCCCGCTCCGTCTGGGGCGAAAGCCTGTTGCCGGGCCGGGAATGGCCCACGCATCGCCTCCAGCGACACATGCACACCAGTATCCTCAAAGCCAGCCCTCGCCTTACAGCCAGCCTGTCTACGCCTTGCCTCCAACGCCGGCTCCGAGCCCCTATGTCTCGGGTGCCGGAACTCAGCAGCAGCTGCTGCAGCAGCCGTACGCCGCATACCAACCCCCGTATGGCCACGGCGCTGGATTCCCTACCCCGCCCGCGCCGCATCAATGGCAAGCATCCCACCCGCAGATTGGGACTCCAGGGCAGCCGACGTCGCCTGTCGTCTATGAGATGGACGCCCACCCTCTCATCGCGTCGCCGCCCAACGCCTCGGTTGTTCCCGCGGCTGAGCCGTTCCCAGCGAGCCAAACATTCATTGCTGAGCTGCCGGGCTCGGAACCTCCACCAGGATACGGAACAAATCAAAGCGCTCCTGAACCCAAGGCCTCTCCGCCCACCCCAGCGGATTCGAAACCCAGCACGACCGCGAGCGTTGAGGGCTCTCAAGATCCCGAACCAGTCTCTCTCTCTGCTGCGGATACCGACACGGATGCCGAGCCCGCAGCTGCGCACTGCCCTGGGGATGAGAGCGGCTCTCCCGACCAGGTGCAGGCCCCTGCGCCGGCTCCTCCCCCTCCAGCTGCCGCCGATAGTGAGGGCTTGATTCTTGTGGAGAAACCGCCGCCCCCGGACCACGAAGGACTCATTCCCCTACTGGTGAATGTCGGCCCGCGAACTGACACGCACCCTTCTGGAGGCTCTCTTCCCGCATCGACGCAGACACAGCCAGGCGCGGGCGCCGGCATGTATCCGGGTATTGCCGGCCCCCAGCAACCTTCGCCATACCAGAATGCTCAGCATGTGTACGGGGGAGCAGCTCATCTCCATCCCAACCCGCCTCTCAACGAAATCCCACGGCCACACTCGACCTCTCCATACCCGCAACCCACGCCCACTCCCGTCTACCCTTGGCCCGGCCACCACCCGGTATCGCCCCCTCCTCATCCTGGGCCGAACAGCCCAAGTCTGCACCAATCCCCGGCTCTCTTCCAGCCTTCGCCTTCCCCGGCATCGCCGACAGTCAGCCCCTACCCCCAACCCGGCCCTGCTCTTTCAAACCAGCCACCTTCAGTGTCCTATCAACCCCCAGCGACTGCGACGCCGCCTCCGACCGCCGCGACGCCACCGGCTGCGGGCTATACTCATCATCGGCCACATTCGGCGACGTTCCCTGCGGCGCAGTCCTACTCCCCATCGCCCATCATGCACGGGACTGAGCCAGCACCGGCAGCCCCCCCTGGCCCTTCGGCCGTCACAGCCCCACAGCATCCCTTCGTTTCTACTCTGCCGCCTCAGATGCCGACGACTTCAACGTACACGCCGGCCTCTTTCCCAGCCAAGCCTCAGGCATTCTCGCCCCATGGCGCCCCGTCCGGCCCAGCACATGCTGGGACTTTCCCGCCCGGTCCTCAGCCCTCCGCCATTCCGTTCATGCCTTCGATTGCCCACCCTCACCAAGGTTACACCGCACCGCCCCAGCCGCAGTATAAGCCAGGCAGACACTCGGGGGCGAGCTCCAGCTTGGGTGGCTTTGCCAACTCGGTGTTCAGCAAAGACACGGTCAAGTGGAGCAAGAAGACAGCCAGTCGGCTTGGGGGCGCCCTTAAAACAGCCGCGTCGACAGCCCACGCTGCTGCAACAAGCGCTCAAGCTGCTGCCTCACAGGCTGCCGCGCTGCACCGACAAAACTCTGTCATGAAGGTGTCCTCAGCGAACCCTCCAGGCAACGTGTACGCGCCAGTTTCGGTTCCAGGCACCCCGCTACCGCCGACCACCGGACACGCCCCCCAGACATGGCCCGCGCCGATTGCCACCGCGCAATATCCAAGCAATCCTGCACCGGCGGGCAACTTCCCAAGCGCGGCGGGGTATCCCCCAGTCCAGGGCCAAGTCCCCCCAGCTTGGCCCTCCGCCTCAAATGCGGCTGCAAGCACCGTAAACCAACCAGGTCCTTCCGTCGTTGCTGGTCAGGCTGGGTCGGTGCCACAGCCGGGACAGCCGGGGCAACCAGGACATCCTGATCAGCCTCTGCTGCCGACCCAACCTGCTCAGCTCCAACCCAGTCAGGCAGCTCCGCATCACCAGTCTCCTCAACCCATCCAAGCCCAAACCTCTCAAGTTCATCCACTGGTGTCGCAACCACTCCCGCCAGGTCAGGCTCACCAACCAGCACAACCTCATCAACCCACATTTGCGCAATCCCATCAACCGCAAACACCAGTTGTTCCTGCCTCTCCGCAAGCACCAGGCGCTCAGCCCTCGCTGCCGAATCTCGACCAGCACGCTCAATCCCGGCCGCCGGATCCGCCCTCGGGTGACAACAAGCCAAGCGAGATAAACCCGGCCACCGGTGCCGGCACTGCACCAGGGGAGTCATCAACACAACCTGGTGCCTCGCAGGCTACTGTACCCGTTGGTCCCGAACAGCCCCAGGGAGGGATGGCGGAGCCACCACACCTGCAGTCTGGCCTTGGTGGCCCCCATCCTTTGTCGGCAGAATCAAGTCACCAATCTCAACCTCATTCCCAGAGTCAACAGTCTCAGCCTTGGTCATCCGGCATGCATCCTGGCAATCCTCAAAACCCTGCAGTCCAGCACCCTCCCCTCGGCGCCCAAACCGAACACCCCCAGCCTTGGTCACCCGGATATGTGGCAGCTCCAGCCCCTAGTCCGTGGACTCCGGGACCAGGGGCTGCCGGCCCCAATCCCGCTCAGCAACACCAACAGCTCGGGGGCCTTGTTGGCCAGCCACAGGGCTGGAACCCAAGCGGCCCTGCACCTTTTGGGTCGATGATGATGGGCGGGGGTGCACAGGGGATGTCGGGCCAGCCGCCGCAGCAGCAGTGGGGAAGTGGACAAAGTCAGACCTGGGGCGCATCCCAATCATCCGTCCCTGGTTTTGCGCCGCAGCTCACGAACCCCCCTCAATACGGGCCGGGTGGTCCGCCCCCGCAGCAAGGGCAAGGAGCCGGGATACAGCCACCTCAGGGCATGCCGCAACCATATCAACAGCCGCATGTGGCCGGCCAGCATCCGCACACTTGGACGCCGCCCATTTCCAGCCCGGCAGCCCAGCCCGTCGCGCCTCTTGGCCCCATTCCGGGCCAACCACCAGCAACTTGGCACCAACAGCAGTGGAATGCCCCAGCGCAGCAGCAACCTTGGGTCCCTGGGGCCGTTGCCCAGATGAATGATGGGCACCCTACTTCCGCTCCAGGAACTGGGCAGCCGCAGCCCGTTCCTGTGTGGAATCCTGCCCCTCCGCAACCACAGCCGTGGCCGCAGTCAGAGAGCAATCCTGCAGGATCGCCTCCTTCCCAGTTTGGTGGTACAGGGCAGCCTGCTGCTCCTGTTTTTACTCCCGCTTCGTTCTCTCCTCCCCAGTATGGCCCCCCTCAGGGCTATGGCGGACCAACACCCCAACCCCAGATGCAGTGGCAAGGGCAGCCGCCACCTGCCCAAGGCTTTCAACCCCAGATGCCGGCCGCACAGTTTGGCATCTCCCAGCCTTCCCATGGAGCGGGCGAGACGGAACAAGTAGCAAGAAGTGGCGTTGATTCCACGCGCGGAGCGGGTTCTCCATCACCGATCGTGCCACCTGGCGGCAGTAACGTAGCCACGCCGGTGGCCCGAAGTCTGCCAGGGGACGCCGGCGCCGTCCAGGGACGTGACAGCCCTGTTGCCGGTGGCATTGGTGGTGCTTTGCAAGAGGGCGGCAGCGGAGAAACCGGGCTTGTTGAAAGAGCCAAAGACGATGATGGTCACAACGCCGGTACCCAGGAACCAAGCCACCCGAAGGATGCCAACCCGGGCGCTGCATCGCAAGGCGCGGAAGTGACCGGCGACGGCGACCAATCTGCCGGGAAAGCGCAAGCGAACCGGTGATCTCGCCCCAGAACAATCAACCAGTTATAGACAGGGGTAGCGTTGAGGTCTTCCGGACTCTCGCTGTTTTTAGGTTACGTAGTTAAACCGTTACCGAGTATGTAATTTCCAAGTCAACCAGATTTTTTAGAGACGCTTGGGTGCTTGCGATGTCCTTCCAGCGAGCGTGGCCGCGAGCGGGTGGCATTCAATATCGGAGAGCATATCGAGGTTTGAGGCGGAACCCCGTGATATCAAAGTCCAATGATTAATCATGGGCTGAGTTGGTCTCTTCTCTCCGTTTTGAATCTCGATCCTGGGGCTTGTGGTCAGCATCTGGTGCCCAGCAACACTAGAGTATCATGTATTCCGTAGGAGTCGCCACCATCTGCAGTGAGATGCCGCTGGGCTTGCTGGATCCTCGGGCAGAAACAACCCACTTGCTTGGAAGCTTCCTGAACGCACTCTGACAAAAGATAACCCAACCTGCCCCATTGGACTAGCTGTTTTCTACGAAGCTTGCGGAGGTGGCAGGTGTCCGACTAAACCCGCTGAATCAACCGTGTTGCTTAATATTTCAACGGTGCTTAGTTAACCGCCTTCGGTTCCAGCCTGGGCTCAGTGACCGCAAAAAGTATCACCATTTCCATCCTCACCATTGTCATCGCCACTGTCATTGCTATCGCCACTGTCATTGCCATCGCCGTTGTCATCGGTCTCATCGCCTTTGCTTGAAAATCTGTGACGGTGTACCAGATCTCCAGGCGAAAGACGGTTAAACACTGTTGAACTAATTTTGTAGCACCGTCAATTCATTAGGTATCCGTGTCCGATGAATGCCCATGTCGACACCCCACGTCCCAGCCCCACGGGTCGAAGGAACAATCCTGCCCCTTCCTGCAGAACGCCGGCATTTTCACCGGCTCTGGACATCTCCATCACCAAAACCAGGGATTTCCGATGTCGTGATCGACTCCCTGTGCAGCCGGAGCCATCCGCAAGGAGCAGCGTGGGGGCGGCTATCCAATGAGGTGGAGTGAATCAACATGTCGCAATTCTAGCGGCAATGTGGCCATGATGCCCAAAACTAACTACCATGGGGTAACTTGCACGAGCTGCAACACGGCTCACCAATGGCCGCGGGGGTTGTCGATGGAGGAACGACAGGATGCTGGACGCCTGCGCTCAGATCCCGTGTTGATCGTCACATAAAGAGGCCATCGGCAACATCTGACATGGAGGAGTCCTGGCCGTTCGGTATCTCTCTCTGCTGTGGTGTGTACTGCAACACTGCCGGCGGTGTCTTTCTGTCGACAGGTCTGGAGAATTTTGCATCGTTATTCCACGGGATCCCAAACTCTTGAAACTACTCTCCCGCTAGCTGCTCGCACCGAGTTACGGCAACATGGCCACCGAGCCTACAACAAAGACGCTGGGTGATGACCAGCCGGTGTTCACACCCGTGGACAAGCTCGACAGCAAACCAAAGGATGAATCCGACCCGGTCTCGGGGTCTGAAACAGACGAAATTGACGACGACGGCGTGAACGAGAAAGCACTGCTCCGCAAGATTGACTGGCGGCTTCTCCCCGCTGTGGGCATCCTCTATCTCTTGTCGTTTCTGGACCGCTCCAACGTCGGCAACGCCCGGATAGAAGGCCTGACGGATGACCTTCACATGACGGGGAACCAGTACCTGACAGGTCTCACCCTCTACTTCATTGGATATGTCATCTTTGAGGTGAGGGATGGCACCTTTCCCTCCTGTGGCCCTTCGGTTGGGTGTGACATGGTGCTAACTGCGGTCGTGTTGGCTGGTTCAGGTGCCGTGCAACATCATTCTTAAGAGGACAACTCCTCGGTTCTGGCTGCCTACCCTGACGATCCTCTGGGGCATCGTTGCTACACTCATGGGAGTGGTCCAGAACCTGTCGGGCTTCTTCGCTGCCCGCTTCTTCTTGGGTGTTTCGGAGAGTGGGCTGTTTCCAGGCGTAGTGTACTACTTCTCCATGTGGTACCAGCGACGGGAGAGGCAGTTTCGTATCTCGTTGTTCTTTGGCGCAGCCGCCCTCGCGGGGTCCTTTGGTGGTATCCTGGCCTATGTGCGTCTCCTCTCCATCTCGACGACGCTCAGTCCCCAGTTGAGGCCGAGGCGTGAACTCCGGCGCTGACTCGTTTGCACAGGGAATTAGTCACATGGCGGGGGTTGTCTGGGAAAACGGCTGGCGATGGATCTTTATTCTTGTAGGTGTCTTGTAGCCCCGGAGGTGTGCGGGTCGAGTTCGGCTGACGGGATTACAGGAAGGGATTGCCACCGTCGTCGTGGCCATTGGGGCATACTGGTTCATCCACAACTACCCCGAGACGGCCGAGTTCCTGTCGGACAAGGAGCGCCGCTTCATCCGTAGACGCCTCGCGGCTGACAGCGACGCGACGCACGATGAGCGGTTCACCTGGGGCAACGTGGTCAAGGCGTTGCGTGACCCAAAGTGTTGGCTCTACGGACTCAGCTTCCACACCATGAGCCTGCCGCTGTATACCTTTTCCCTGTTCCTGGTACGTCATTGCACTGGTTGGGTTTGGCCCGGGGCAAGGCACTGCCCGTGCCGACAGTCAAGCTGACCTCCGGCCCCCATAGCCAACCATCATCAAGGATCTCGGGTACAAGGCGGCGAGCGCACAACTGCTGACGATCCCGCCGTACGCGTTCGCGTTCATCACCACCATCGTCGTGGCGACCATTTCGGAGCGCATCGGACACCGTGCCCTGCCGTTGATCGGATCTGCCCTGTTCGCCGCCATCGGCTACATCATCCTGCTGTCGAACAAGAACCCTGTGGCCCGGCCGGGGGTCTCGTACCTCGGCACCTTCTTCGCGGCGGGCGGCATCTACCCGGCGACGGCGCTGGCGCTGTCATGGCCGGCCATCAACGTATCGGGCCAGACGAAGCGCGCGGTTGCCAATGCCATGCAGATTAGCATAGGCAATTTGGGAGCGGTTCTCGGCACGCAGCTGTATCGGTCGACCGACGGGCCGCGCTACTTTGTCGGCCACAGCTTCGCGCTCGCCTACCTGGTGGGCGAAGTGGTCGTCTCGTCGGTGTTGTACTTTTTGCTCAAGCGGGAAAACAAGCGCCGCGACGCCATCACACCCGAGGTGAAGGAGGTTGGAGACTTGGCAGACTGGGGTGGCGACGATGATCCGAGGTGGCGGTTCCAGTTCTAGGCGGGAGGCTTGAGGCCGTTGGCTGGTGGGACCTCAACGGGGGATGAGATGAGGAAAATGGCCCCTGTTTCTTTTCAGTAAAGATCGCCAGTTATAGCCCCAAGGAGAACCCGGGAGCGGACGGAAATGGACCCCGTGTGGAATGAGACAGCACGTGTGCCAGTCTCAAACGCTTCGCTCATTTCGTCATCTCCCGCTTCGAGGGCTGTGCAGTCAGCCAGCTCCACATCAGCTGTTGGAGAATGCGGGCCCCACCGGCCCTGGTCTGGCCAGCCCGGCTTGCGGGGCGGTTAACGAGCAGCTTGGCGCGGCTCAGAGTGGTTGTTCCTTTGTTGTGGTTTCCAAGGCGCTAACGAAGCCTTCTGGTCGCGTGGCGGGATGTCAAAGGCTCCTCGCCCCCGAGCACCCTGCGCACTGTTTCGTCTTGATGCGGGGCAGGGCTCGGCGAGCCCAATCCCGCGGCGGAAGAGGAGGCCTGCGGCGGCGGCATGTCTGTCTCTCTCAGCTCACCAGGGACAGACTGCAGGGTGGCAACGACCGCATTTGGCGCGACGCGTTTCTCGGCGCGGGCTGACATGCGCTGACGGGCAGCAGCGCCAATGCTCGCCGCATCCCTGTTGGACACGGCTTGTTTCAAAGAGAGGCCCCGGAATGGAGCACGGAGCAGGAGCCCAGAACGTCGTGGCATCGCGACCCCTGCTGCTTGGCAGGGGAAGGGCAGGCACTTTTTCCTCGTCAGGTTTTGGCGCCGACCACCACCACCTGCTGAGCTGCAGTCGTCTGCCTCGTTTCTTTTTCTCCTGTTCCCCGTCTTCTTCTCCTCGATTCGTGTCTCCTAACTTGCAGGACTCAGCGCCTATAGCTCACCTCCATCTCCATTGACTCCTGCTTCTTCCAGAGCCCCCACTTTCCCTTCCGTAGGCAGGGATACCGCGAATTTGTTAGCATGGCCGACGACGCTCCGCCCGCTGCGGCCGCACCTCCAGCTGCCCCATCCGCGCCCGGCGGCGGCGGTCACCATGGCGGCCACGGCGGACCGGGTGGCCCCGCCGACGCAGTTCCGGCCAGCACGGCGAACCAAAAGTCCAACGGCGATGCCCCCGGCAGCCCCGTCCTGGAGGAGATCGTGTCCTTGACATCCCCCCGTCTCTACACCCCGAACCCCTTCAGCCGCAAGAATACGTCTCTAGACCTGGACGACTATTTTGTATGCCCTCGTCCCTCCCGCTCTCTGCCAAGTGGCGGTAGTATGGCCCTGCTTTGCTGACTCGTCCACAGACCGGTCCCCGTGACATCCAGAAGCACTCGAAATGGCCCATCTTCCTGCAGATGCACGGGAGCATCCTGCCCAAGCTGATCGTCCCGCTGCTTGCCGTGGGTGCCTGGGCGTCGTGGATTACATGCCTCAACGAGCTCGTTGATGGCGTGAAGCGTATGCCGTCCCCGCCCCTCGTCGAGAGCCATGGTTGTGCAAAGCTAACTCGATCTCGTCTCGCGTGACAGTGGAAATCGGTAGCGTGCTGTTGACCGTCCTCGGTTTCGTGGTCGGTATGGGACTGTCGTTCCGGAGCTCGACGGCATACGAGCGTTACGCCGAAGGGCGCCGCTACTGGGCGCAGCTGATCCTGGCAAGCCAGAACCTTGGCCGCGTCTTTTGGGTGCACGCCGCCGAGCGCAAGGACGTGCCCCAGGACCAGAAGGAGGAATACAAGAAGAGGGATGTGCTGGAGAGGCTGACGTCGATGAACCTCGTCGTGGCCTTTTCCGTCGCCCTCAAGCACCGTCTTCGCTTCGAGCCGTACACGTGCTACGACGACATCTCGAGCCTCGTGTCTCACCTCGGTACCTTCGCCCTGGTCGCGACCAAGGACGACCACGACAACGCCCAGCGGGCCTTCAAACGCCACGGCTTCTTCAAGAGCGTCGGCGAGTACCTGGGTGTCTCCTTCGCCGAGAGCAACCCGCGCAAGACCATGAAGCGGGCCGGCCGGCCCCTCGGAAACCTGCCGCTCGAGATCCTCTCGTACCTGGCCAGCTACGCCGACGAGCTTGCACTGTCCGGCCGCTTGCCCGTCACGATGCACCAGACGACTGCGTACAGCAACATTGCCATCCTGAACGACGTGCTGGTCGGCACCGAGCGTGTGCTCAACACGCCGCTACCCATTGCCTACTCGATCGCCATTGCGCAGATCACCTGGGTGTACATTCTCGTCCTGCCCTTCCAGCTGCTCTCGGCGCTCCACTGGATGACCATCCCCGCCACCGTCGTGGCCGCCTACATCATCCTGGGCATCCTGTTTATTGGCCGCGAGATTGAGAACCCGTTCGGCCAAGACGTCAACGATCTGCCCCTCGAGGGTTACTGCGCCCAGATCGCGGCCGAGATGGATGTGATTGCCAGCCGGCCCAAGACCCACAGCAGCCAGTGGATGGAGTCCCTCGAGAACCGCGTCCTCTGGCCCCTCTCGAACTCGGGCTGGCCCGTGTGGATGAGCCGCAGCGAGGACAAGATCCGCGAGGCCGTCGTCCACAAGGTTGAGGCGGCCTTTATCAGCCAGCGAGGCGGGCAGCCCGTGTCCCACTCGGAAAAGAATGACGTGCACTCGCGTGCGTCGGCTGGAGATGTCTGAGGCCGGGCCTTTTGACCATGGTGGTGTGGTGGGTGTCATGGGTGGACAGCGGAGATGGATCGAGGAGAAGGGCGGAAAACATGGGGAGTGCTGGCGTCAAACCTAATTTACTTTCCTTTTTGTGCCTACCTAATTGCGGCAATGGATGCCGAGGAGAAAAGAAGATTGCTACATCTCTCAGCCTAGCCCCTCTCAGCCCGTGACTCTACTGTGAACCACCTGGGTGAGACGATATCTCTTGCAGAAGATCACGAATTCGGGCCTGACGCTGTACTCGGAGGGCCCGAGCGACCTAAGGATCCGGCTCGACGGCAGCTGCGAGGTCTAGGGATCCCAAGTCCCAGCCAGGCCCAGGTTAGGCTGGAGTTGGGAATTCCACGAGCCGCTTGGCTCTGTCCTCCAATGATCACCATGTCCTCAAGACAAGTCCAGACATTGCCAACCTGCAGTTTGCGCATGACATCATCAGCCACGGGACCGTCCTGCTTGATTGGCTGTTCCAATGAGAAGCATGGATCTACCGGGCCAACTCGTGGATCATCTCCATTCTCCGTCCATTCCCATTGCATGGATGGAGCACAGTGCCGGTACATGATCCGGAGCGGAGGGCGTGCAAGGCAGGCACGTAAGTAGCTGGGCGGGGCTGTCCACATAGAAGCTGCCGTGTGGGCTGGGGCACACTGTAAATCTGAGAACCAGGAACACAAACGACAGCAATGGCGACAGCTGCAGCGGGGATTCTCGATGCGAGTGTGGTGGTGTTTGTCTCGCGGCAAAACCCCGGCCGCTTACCCACCAGCGCGCCTCTCACCGCCCACGCCGTTCAACGGGACCCCAATTTCAATTCTGCCGTCCGCTCCACGAGCCGCCCCGTCGTCGTCGCTCGCTCCACAAGCCCGGGCCGCTTCACCCTTCCCGCCCCTCGATCGCCGCTGTCGCCGTTGCCCTCCCCCAACCCCATCCCGCCGCGCGCCCCGCGAGATCTGCCACGATGCTGTCGGGAATCCTCATCTTCAACCAAAAGGGCGAGAACCTGATCTTCAGGGCGTTCCGCAATGACTGCCGGCCGCGGCTCGCCGACGTATTCCGCATCCAGGTCATCAGCAACGCCCAGGTGCGCTCGCCCATCCTGACGCTCGGCAGCACCACCTTCAGCCATGTCAAGCACGAAAACATCTACCTGGTTGCCATCACCAAGAGCAACGCCAATGCCGCTCTCGTCTTCGAGTTCCTGTACCGCCTGATCCAGCTCGGCCGTGGCTACTTTGGCAAGTTTGACGAGGAGGCCGTCAAGAACAACTTTGTCCTGGTTTATGAGCTCCTGGATGGTTTGTCGTCGCCCGCATCGCCCTCCCCCAGCCGGTTTGGCGCATTGCTGACGATGTGTTGCGCGTTTTGCTCGTTGCGCCCGCAGAAATCATCGACTTTGGCTATCCCCAAAACACCGAGACCGACACGCTCAAGATGTACATCACGACCGAGGGCGTCAAGTCGGAGCGCGCCGTCGAAGACTCGGCCAAGATCACGATGCAGGCCACGGGCGCGCTTTCGTGGCGCAAGGCCGACGTCAAGTACCGCAAGAACGAGGCCTTCGTCGACGTCATCGAGGACGTGAACCTGCTCATGAGCGCGACGGGCGCCGTGCTGCGCGCCGACGTGTCGGGCCAGATCATCATGCGCGCCTACCTCAGCGGCACCCCGGAGTGCAAGTTTGGCCTGAACGACCGCCTGCTGCTCGACAACGACGGCATGCAGAGCCTCCCGAGCGGCAACAGGATGGGGACCAAGGCGACAAAGGCCGCCGCCGGCAGCGTCACCCTCGAGGACTGCCAGTTCCACCAGTGCGTCAAGCTCGGCAAGTTCGACAGCGACCGCATCATCAGCTTCGTTCCGCCCGACGGCGAGTTCGAGCTGATGCGCTACCGCGCCACCGAGAACGTTAACCTGCCCTTCAAGGTCCACGCCATCGTCAACGAGGTCGGCAAGACAAAGGTCGAGTACAGCATCGGCGTGCGCGCAAACTTTGGCTCTAAGCTCTTCGCCACAAACGTCGTCGTCCGCATCCCCACGCCGCTCAACACTGCTAGGATCACCGAGCGCTGCACCCAGGGCAAGGCCAAGTACGAGCCGTCCGAGAACAACATTGTGTGGAAGATTGGCCGCTTCACCGGCCAGAGCGAGTTCGTCCTGAGCGCCGAGGCCGAGCTGTCGGCCATGACCAACCAAAAGGCCTGGAGCCGCCCGCCCCTGAGCCTCAACTTCAGCCTGCTCATGTTCACGAGCTCGGGCCTGTTGGTGCGGTACCTCAAGGTCTTTGAGAAGAGCAACTACTCGAGCGTAAAATGGGTGCGCTACATGACGCGGGCCGGAAGCTACGAGATCAGGTTCGTCCTTCGCACCGTGCGGCAACCCGCCCCCGACTTTTCCGCTAACTCTGGCGCTAGGTTCTGACCTGCCGCGCGGTTGGATTGTTTTCCTTGCATCAAGCATTCTGTGCGTCTCAGCACTGCATAGCATCGGCGTCGGGGCGTTTTGGTGACCGTAAGAGTATGTCCAGTCTCGACGGTTCTCTAGTGGTATCGGTCCGAGCATGTTTAGGTTCCTCTACTGTGCTATTTATTTTGGGTCGAATCTGCGGTTGTCGAAGCCGACGTTTCTGTGAGCGGCCTCCTGCGCGAGTCCGTCCTCTTCCTCGAGTTGTCGGCGCGCAATGACATTGGACGCTCCCATGTCATTCTGTTGGGTTGGCCAAGTGGTTTCGGTGCTGACTCATCTGCTGGCATACTCAAGTGACCTCTCAGTTGGGATTGGTATTCCCAGAATAGGAGCGCCCCTGGGATGAATGGGGTTGGAAGCGATAGTTGAGCCTTTGTGTAGAGCCCCTCGATCGCGAACCCCGCTTCATATCTCCCCCACCACCGCCATCGTCTCCGCTGTTTCATTTGGCCGCAGGTCCCGCCGGTTTCGAGTGCACCGCCCCCGCCTACGCCGTAACTCCGTCAAAGTTTGTTTGTTTACTTTGCTCTCGGGGCTGACTTGCGAAGGGCCAAAGAATGCGGTCCACCTGTTGGCCAACCCATGGGTTGGTGAGCGAGTAAGCTGGTTGAGTTTCCACAATCCATCAAAGCGGTGGGGCGTGTCTGCCTGCTGTGCGCCCAGCCGCTGATGCTCCAAAAATGGGACGGCGACCAACCATCTGTTCAAAACCAGGGACCTTTTCTGTTGATTGGGCCCAACCCGCTGGAAAGCCCTGGCACGCGAACGGCATATTCCGGAGTAACCCAGAGCAGCGGGGGAAGACGACGTATGGGAGTTGCGGGGGAGAAAGGTGGAGTTACACGAGGGAAGAAGAGTGAGATCGTCAAGCGGCCATGTCAGGAGAGATATTGGAATAGGAGCTGGATGCGCGCACTCCTGGTGGGAATTGCCAACGGTCGAGTCCGAAGAACTCCACCGCGGGGTCGGTCAGTCGAGGTGGGCGGATTGGACGAACGGGAGTTTCACATGACCGCCTGGCAAGGAGACACATCATCCCCAATTGGCCGTCTGATGATTCAAGAGACGCGTCCCTTTGAGAAACTCTTGTCCCCGATCGGCTAGGTGGCCCAAAAGTGCGGTCAGGAGATGCCTCGCGAGCCGGGACTTTGTGCCATCAAGGTGCGCAGATCTCCCATCGGGATGGAGATGTTTCGGATAATACGGCAATCCAAGCCCCTGCCAAGTCTCGGACGCGCAACGGGCGTCCGCCAGCACAGCGGGCTGAGAGCCTTTGCCACACACAAGTGGGCCGACAGTGGACCTCCGAGGCGTTGCACGACTCAAAGTCCGGCAGGGTCCCTTGTTGAGGCTCCTCTGAGCCGCCTTGCAAACGGGTATAAAGGTGCCAGTGTTGACCAGACGCAGGCACCCTGTTGAAGCATCGAACCAACGATCTCGACAGTCTCCCCTTTTAGTATTCGCCCACCATGAATTACAACAACGGCTACGGCGGCGGCGGCAGCGGCTATCCGCAGGACAACTCACCGCAACACGGCCAGGGCGAGGCGGTCTCGTATTATGCCGGCGGACAACAGCAGCAGCAACAGCAATACTCGCCCCAGGGGCAGCCGGGCTACGGCCAACCCCAGTACCAGGGCGGCCTTGACAATGGCGGTCAACAAGACGGCCAAGACGGAGAGCGCGGCTTCCTTGGTGCAGTCGGTGGCGGTTTGGCTGGGGGTTTTGGAGGCAACAAGCTTGGCGGCAAGGCAGGCCACAGCAAGCTAGGCAGTACGCATGCTCCCTTTTCTTTCCTCTGGTAGCCAGGACTGACATTGTGCATAGCCGCGCTCGGAGTTGTGGCGGGTGCCGTTGCCGGGCACAAGCTGCAGGATGGCGTGTCCGACTGGAAGGACAATCGGGACGAGGAGAAGGAGAAGAAGGAGAGGGAGGAGGAGGAGAGGAAGCGGAGGGAAGAGGAACAGCGCCGCTATCAGCAACAGCAACAGGATCAACCGCACCACCGTCCCGCTTCCCCCCCTCGCCACCATGAGCAGTCCCGCGGTGTCAGCTACGCAGGCAACTTTAGCGGTTCGTCGCAGGACATCCGGCTCGAGGCTCACGGCGAGTTCAAATTGTCGGCTTCGTGCCGCCGCCTGGACGGGTCGTACCAGAACAGCAGCATCAGCCTGAACCAAATCATCGAGAATGACCAGGGCAGCTTCCGCTGGTCGTCTGGTGGCAGCCGAGACTGCGGGTCGAACAGCGTGACCGTCCAACCTGGCGACACCCTCCGCGGGATTGCGGGGCGGTTTGGCTGCTCGTTCGAGGAGATTGCGCGGCACAACAACATCCAGAACCCGGACATGATCTACCCGGGCCAGGTGCTCCAGGTTCCGAATGGCGGCTCTCGTGGCGGCGGAGGCGGAGGCAATTTCGGCGCCTCTGCGCGGGATGTGCGGCTCGCGGACGGTGGGCGGAGACTTGAGGGCGAACTGCTCCGGGACGGACGCTGGGTCGGGAGCTCGCTCATGCTGGACGAGAGGATCGGGAACAACAACGGCACCTTGACATTCAATTAGAGCATATCCAATAACTAGCGTATTGAGCTTTATGATGCCCTTTTCGAAACCAGTGTCTGGCTGGACGATCTAAAGTGCCGTCACATTTTGGAGGAAGATCAAGGTGAGTTTCAAGGGAGAAAAGGGGCGAGCAACTGCCTCCTGGTGTTAGTTAGTCCCGCCATCCGTTTCCTGTTGTTGGCTTGCTGCCTCGCGTTTGTTGCAAGACGGCAACAGAACAACCGCCTACTGTTTGCCGTTGTTACGTGTCAGTAACCATCCACCGGTTAACGACGGTTGCGTGTACAAATACCATGGCATGCAAGACAAACACGTCGCGGCTGCACAACAGGTGGCAGCGGTGAGGCCACCTGCAGATCTACGTCACGTCACCGGCTAGAGCGCAAACACAGGACCACCGGGGTTAAAATGACATTTGTTTCCTTCTGCCAATGTATCACTCGACCCATCTCTTGCCGGCATTGATCAGCAGTGCACCGGACCAACACACCAAAGTCCAACGACCATGGCAACTCTTGACTCCCTCCAGCAGGCCTTGGTGCAGAAGACTACGGCCTCTCCCGTGAACCAGCGGCTGACCGACGGACAATACGACAAAGGTTTCGATATCCTGGCAAACGGGCCAGGATGGATGACTTATCAAGACTTCATTATCCCCCAGTTAACCCAGCTGCTTACACCCCTTTTCGCCTCGCGTCTCCATCTCTCGATCCTTGAAGTTGGGCCCGGCCCGAAGAGCGTGCTGGGATATCTGCCCGCTCAGCAGCGAAACCAGATCTACCGATATGTTGCGTTCGAGCCAAACGACGTCTTCGCCTCCAGCTTGGAGGGGTGGCTCCGCGATTCCTCAAATGGTACCGTGATCCCGCTGCCTTGTCTGGAACGGCCCCCCAAAATCCATCGACGGCCATTTGGGCCGGAGACCAACTTGGATGGTGCAAAGGACGGTGCCGGCGAGCGGTTCGACGTCGTTCTCTTTTGCCACAGCATGTACGGAATGCAACCCAAGGAAAAGTTCATCCATCGCGCACTGGAACTGCTTGTGGGGCTGCCACGAGAGGGGCTGGTCGTCGTGTTCCACCGTGACTCGCTGCGCCTCGACGGTCTCGTGTGCCACCGGACGGCCTCCTTCCCGACCGGCCTCGTTCGCGTGGCGTCTGACAGTGACGACACGCTCGACCGCTTTGCGGCTTTCATCGCCGGGTTTGATCCACGGGACGATACGCTGAAGGCTGTGTGGCGGGGCGTGTGCCGCAGGCTGGGCGGTGGCCATGGGGAACCACACAACCAACCCCTTCTCACCTTCAGCGCGCCAGAAGTCATGATGGCCTTTACCCAACACGCCACAACATTGCCAGAGCTGTTGGCCGAGGTACCGGCAGCGGAAGCGGGGAGGATTGTGAAGAACCGCGAGGCCCGCCGTCATCGTCCTGCCGCGATCGTGAGGCCGCATGAGATTCGGCACATCCAATCATGCGTCCGATGGGCGCTCCGGAACAAGACCAAACTGACAACCATCGGCGGGGGCCACAGTGGGCATTGTGTCTGGCCGGGCGTTGTCGCTGTCGATCTGGGCGCATTTGACCGAGTTCACGTTGTAACCCCGGCCGGGGAGCTGGAGTCGGAACCTTTGGTCGTCGCCGAGGCAGGCTCGACAACTGGGGAGATCATTCGCAAGGCCATGGCGGCAGGACTATCGGTGCCACTGGGAGCTCGACCAAGCGTGGGCGCCGGTTTGTGGTTGCAGGGCGGGATTGGACACCTGGCGAGGGTTCACGGGCTTGCGTGCGATGCCATTGTTGGCGCCGTCGTTGTCAGCGTCGAGTCGGGGGCAGTTCTCTGCGTCGGGCGGGTGCCGAGTGAACACCGGCCGCATGGATCCGTGAGCGTCGAGGAACTCGATCTGTTGTGGGCCCTCAAGGGCGCCGGCACAAATTTTGGCATCGTCGTCAGCGTCGCCTTCAAGGCCTGCGCGGCTCCAACGTATTCGGTGCGAAACTGGATTGTCCCACTGATCGACAGCCGCGAGGCCCTCCGGAAGCTCAGCGAGTTTGATGAGTTGGTGACCAGGGGCCTGTCCCGGAACTGTGCCGCAGACGCATATCTGTACTGGGACAATGGCCAGCTCCACCTCGGCGTCACCACGTTCGACACCTCCACCGAGGCGGGCGGAATCGAGACGCATCGGGGATTCAGGGAGCTCTTGGGGCCACAAGCCAGCTTCGACACCATGGACTCCGTCCGTGCCTTCGGGGCCGAGATGTACATGTCCGGGATGCATGGGGGACACAGCGGCGGAAAGACGTCCTCCTTTAAGCGATGCATGTTTCTCAAAGGCGTCGGACAAGTCAACGTGGGCGAGAGGTTGGTGGCGGCTGTCCAGACACGGCCGACGCCACGTTGTTACCTTCATCTGCTGCACGGCAGGGGAGCCGTCCGGGACGTGCCAGCAGACTCTACTGCCTTTGGCTGCCGAGACTGGGACTTTGCCTGTGTGATCACCGGCGTCTGGCCACGCGATCAAGACGGAACGGCTGTCGAAGCGGCCACCGTCCGCTGGGTCTACCACGTCGCCGAGCAGTTGCTGCCCCTGAGCTGCGGAGCGTATGGTGCTGACCTCGGGCCAGATCCCCGAGATGCCGTTCTGGCGGCAAGGGCCTTTGGGCGGAATCTCCCGCGCCTGGCTCGCCTCAAGCGCGACATGGACCCGCAAGATGTGCTGGCCTTCGCCTGCCCGCTTCCAGCGGAGCCCATGGAGCCAAAGCTCATCATCCTCGTCACTGGAGACAACGGGGCGGGCAAGGACTATTGTGCCGACATCTGGGTCTCCGTCTTTGCCGATCAGAACATCCGAGCGAGCGCGGTCAGCATCAGCGAGGCGACCAAGCGAGAATATGCGGCGGCCAGCGGTACGGACTTGGACCGCTTGCTGCAGGACCGTGACTACAAGGAGCAACACCGGCCGGAACTGACGGCCTTCTTCCAGGCCCAGGTACGGCGAGATCCAAAGCTCCCAGAGCGGCACTTTCTCGACACGGTCGGTCTACAGGCCGCCGGCATGGATGTCCTTCTGATTACGGGTATGCGAGACGAGGCACCAGTCGCAACCTTCTCCGCCCTCGCACCATCCAGCAAGCTCGTCCAAGTCCGCATCACCAGGACGCCCTTTGGCTCGTCTCACCCCCCCGCGTTGACATTTCTGAACATTACTCCCGGGGACTCGGAAGCTCAGACTTTTGCTACCACCTACCTTCTCCCGCGATTCTCGCCCTCGCTTGATCGCCTCGCTGCTCTCGCGCGCCCTATCCCCTCGTTCCCTCAACCCGGAATACAGTTTCGTCACGTCCTCAATATTGCTCAGCATCGCGACGGCCTCGCGATGTGCGCTTCGCTCCTGCAAGACCACTTGCCTGGAGACTGGGCTCAAGCTGCGGCCATTGTGTGCGTCGAGGTTGGAGGGTTCGTGTTTGCGGCCGCACTGGCAACAAAGACGGGGCTGCCTCTCGCACTCGTGCGAGGCAAGGGACGGTTGCCTCCGCCGACGGTCAGGGTAGGCAGGGAGGCGTCGCATATCTCTGCTATTTCTGTGGTGGTGACCAAGGACATTGAGATGGAGGCTGGAGTTGTGCCGAAGGAGGGTTGGGTGGTAGTGGTCGATGATGTGCTTGCTACGGGCGAGACGCTCTGTGCGGTGTTGAGGTTGTTGCACGAGGTTGGGGTCAAGCGAGACAGGGTTGTTGTTCTTGTGGTGGCCGAGTTTCCAGTGCACCGTGGACGGGAGAAGTTGCGGCGGGAAGGGTTTGGGGGTGTCGAGGTTCACACTCTGTTGGTCTTTGATGGGATGTAGCTCATTGTCGGTGGTGTGAAATTGGATTGCGACAGCTCGTAACACAGACTCGGTTGGCGAGAAGAGTACCTAACATGAAAGACATTTGACAAGTGCCGAGTTCTTGTGGTCAAGGTCGGCGGCGCCAACGCGTCGAGTTGGGTCAGGAAAGGCGAAAGCCGTAATTGCTGGTGATTCCATCCATCCTCGCCCAAAGGAACGTGGCAAGCATGCAGCCAAGGAGCAGGCTAAGCCGCTCGCGAGAAACTTTTGGGCCGAGCGGCGAATGCGAACTCTGCCGATTCAAATGTATGCTTGTCTTCCGTTCCGTATGTGCGCTTTGACCTCAGCCCCGTTCCCGAGGCCGACCCGATTCGTTCCTTTGGCAGACCTTGCATCCCAAGACTGAGGCCCAAGCCACGAGACCGTGGTTGAAGGACAGGTTCGCTGTCATTTTACGGGCCCGTGTCCCCCTGTCCCTGAACCTCAGCTGGAAATGAGGGGATTAGTGGTCTCAGCGAGACTTGGAGTCTGGTTGGATCGTGGCTCGATCCTCGAATATCTCGTAGAGCTGATGCCCAGTCCAAACGTTGTGCCATTCCCACCTTGCTGCTTTGACAAGGGGCATTGCTTGTGGCCATTGACCCTGAAAATGGATCTCTCCGGTTCAGGTTGCTGACTGCCGCTGAATCCCCCCACCCACACAAGCGGACGACGGCCATTGGGTGAAACCAAGACCATTGCGTTGTGGTGGACGGCTTACTTCTCGCTGACAGGTAGCATGGAGGCTGCATATTTATTGCCTGCTCTGCGTGGTTGTGCCGTTCGATAGTCATCCAGCAAGGGTGCAACGGGACGGCTGGACGGGGGCAGCGGCTTCAACAGCTGATTTATCAAAGTCTCGAGATACCTCTTCTTCCCGTGATACCGCCCATCTCAATCTACATCGCTCAAGAAGCAGACAGTAGAAAGTTCGACAATGAGGACAGTCAACAGAATCGCTATCCTGTCCGTGTTTCTCACCGCGGTGAGCACACTGTCGAGTGCCGGATCGATACTCTTCCGAGGCGGAACGGTGGTCGCGTTCAACAAGCAAACACAGGGGCTCCAGGTTATTCGGAATGGCTCCGTGCTGGTCACCAACGACCGCATCGCGAGAGTGTTTGAGTCGGCGCCCGCAAAGACCCCCTTAGGTGCCGAGATTGTCAACATGACTGGCAAGATTCTCACCCCGGGCTTCATCGACACACACCGCCACGGATGGCAGACGGTCTTCAAGACCATGGCATCCAACACTACGCTGATCGAGTTCTTTGGCCGGTACAGTTCGTTTGTTGCTCCCTTCTTTTGGAACGCCACCGACGTGTACGACAGCCAACTCGCCGGTTTGTATGAGGCTATCAACGCCGGCGTCACGACGTCGCTTGATCATGCTACGCACACTTGGTCCAAGGACGCCGCTGAGGCCGGTCTTCAGGCTTGCATCGATAGCGGGGCGAGAGTGTTTTGGGGTTTCACGTTTGCCAACATCACAGGGCTGATCACGGTCGAGCAGCTGTACCCGGTCTTCCGGGCCATGGCGAAGAAACCCGGCTTGAAAGACTCCCCGACCACGCTTGGAATTGCGTACGACGGTTGGGGCCCGAACCCAAACGTTGGGGAGATCAACAACATCATGGCGCTCGCGAGGTAAGAGAGAACTGGCGAAGAGTCAGGCGCAGAGAGCTAACAGAGGTTGACCAGAGAGCTCAACGTGTCGGTCATCACGACTCACTCCTTGCAGGGACCATGGGGCTTCAACAACTCCCCCGAGGACATCCACGCGCTGAACTATCTCAACATTTCCATCCCGATAGTCTTCTCTCACGCCTCGTTCCTGACGCCGACTGGAGCGGACCTGCTGCGGTCCACGAACCAGTACATCTCGATCACACCCGAGTCCGAAATGCATTACGGGCAGACGCACCCGGTCAGCTACTCGATTCAAGACCAGGCCTCACTCGGCGTCGACACGCACATTACGTTTAGTACCGACATCCTGACACAGGCGCGCATCTGGCTGCAACAGGCGCGGTACGAGCGGTACCTTGATGTGCTCGAGGAGAATAAACTCCCGCGCAGCAACCCCATGTCGGCCGAGCAGGCCTTTTTGCTGGCGACACGCCACGGCGGCCTCGCCTTGCGAAGGAACGACCTCGGAATCATTGCCGAAGGTGCCAAAGCCGACTTGGTTGTTTGGGATGGCACGTCGCCGGCATTGCTCGGATGGGTCGACCCTGTTGCTGCGGTGATTTTGCATGCCAGTGTCGGGGACATTGACGGCGTGCTTGTCGACGGGAAATGGGCGAAGCGCGGCGGCAAGCTTGTTGCAAAGGGCTGGCCTCAAGCCCGCGCGCGTTTTGTCCAGACAGCACAGCGACTCCAGGGAGTTTGGCGCAGCCTCCCGCTCCCTGAGCCGCCGGCCGAGTTCAATGGTCGTCAAGTTGTTGATCCTGTGCAGGCGGATGTGCTGCGAGGGCTAGGAAATGGGTATGGAAATATACATATCTAGAGTGGTAGTATGTTAGAACCAAGGCACTGCCTTGGTTCTGACCGCACTGCCTTGGTTCTGGCCGCACTGCCTTGGTTCCTGCAGACAACCTGCAGGCAAACGTCAACACCATGGTCGCCCATTGGCACAACCATTCGCACTAGTGATGATGGCTTAAGCCCAAGGTCGTCCCAGGAAAGGATCAGCGCTGTGACGGTAGGACTATGACGGCATCATGGGAGGCCTCAGCGACGAGGAGGGCGGGGGAGCCAGGCAGTCGAAAGAGCCAGGGCAGCCCAAGGGAGCAGGCACACGGAGGGACAGAGACAGAGACATCACGCGCATCATCCACAATTGAAGCAATTCCCAACACCACACACACATCGTTCTGCACCCATTTTCCAGTGCCTTTCAGTGCCCCCATACAACCGCTGTAGTGATTCGAAATTTCGCTGTTCCAACATAGTATGAATCGTCTTATCCGACGCCATTTAAAACAGGGAGGGAGAAGAAGGGGGCATGGGAGAGGCAGAGGAAATGAAAGAGGAGAAGGGAGAGAGAATAACAGGGAGAAGGGAGAGAAACGTACTAAGACTATCGCTGGGCTCCCAACTCCATAGCGTGCCGAATCCTGCTTAGCAAGGCCTACGACAGCCACTGCCTCTACCACTACCGTTAACTCTAGCTCCGGTCTATGCTCTATTGGGGCCGATCGAGTCGTAGCTAGCGGAACAAGCCCTATAGCAAATATAGGGCGGGGTTAGAAGAAAGGATGGCCGTAAGGAGAGGAGGCTCGCTCGCGAGAGGAAGAAGGGTTAGTTGATAGGATATAAACCCGCCCGCGGCAGCTGATGGCGTGTTCAAAAGGGAGGTATGATATAGGGAGATGCCCTTATACTGTGGCTCTATAGGGAGATCAAGCGGAGCCGGATTTTTCGTTTTTCCGTTACATTCCACGGCTGCAAGCCAGCCTTTATACTTAAGGGAGCTCAACCTCCCAGCCTCGTTTTTGAGGGGCAACCAAGATTGACACCACCAAGCCTTCCGACAATATCAACTTGCTTCAACACGACCGCGGCCTCGCCGCTCCGGGCATTCCACGATTGGGCGGCCCCGAGGAACTCATGGCGGATGGATGGGGTTCACCTCGTGTTGGGGCCGATCGACACGGGCGTCGAGGGTTGGTTCGCACAGGCAGATGTGAGGGTATAAGTCTCAGCCAGGTGAGAAATCGGGAGAGACAGCACGATGGTGGATGGAGGTGGTCGAGGCAGCTGCGGTCAGCGAGCAAAGAGAATTGCAGAAGCAGCAGCAACGCTAACCGCAGCCAAAGGCGGCGGCCAGCGCTGGACACAGTACACTTGGATGGATTTAGAAACGACGTGGTCGCCGAAACACATGGCGGTCCATGATGCAGGCATTCCATTGCTTTAGCAGCCAGGCTCGCGACCCGGCCGGAAACGCCCCTCAAGGATGGGCACGGCGGAGCAGCAGACAAAAATGAGCCACTCGGCTTCGACGGGGTGAGCTAGGGGAGGGGAGTGGAGGTGGCGGGAAGGACGCAAAAAGACCTGGTAACCGTCAACCTCCGAACGGCCTGCCAACAACCAACCAACCAACCGGTCGAGTGAACGAGTGATGGAGCACTCTCACACCACGATTTCGACTGGAGGGCGTTTGCGGGCGGCCAGCGGGATGCTGTTGGCCAACGCCGAAACACGGCAGTCCGCTCCCCGAGCAGGGCTGCCCATAAAGCAAATGCCAAGCCAAATATTTGCCAATTTGCGGGCAAATATTTGAGTCAAATCGGCCAAACCTCTGCAAATACAAATTCAAATCGAGGTCACCATATTTGCCATATTTGGATCGGAATTCGGCATTTTTGAAGCCATTCCCAGTATATTCGGCACTGCTAGAACGTGGATTTGGACCTTTTTCCGGTGTTGATGTTGATATAGGCACGAAAACAGGGGGCCAGCGTTCAAATGCCAGGTGGGTCCCGGGTCGGAAAAATAGCTGCATCCAGCCGCCCCACACCTCCCGACTTTCCCTGCCAGCCGCCCGCACCTGGCTAATTTACCTGCCAGCCGCACCCAGCCGCACCCAGCCTGTCATGAACCGACCATTTGAAGTGGACCAGACGGCTGCAGGTGGCATGCGAGGC